>VMDO01010566.1:0-71070 GCA_007922755.1 Pedetes capensis | reverse complement strand
TAGTAAATTTTTCTAAGTGTCACAAAAACACTATTCTTTGTCAGTTTTTTGAGTTTTCTTGTGCAAAATCTTATTTAGAAATGTTTGGTCTCTCTTAGTCATATTTGACTATTAATATTTTTCCATTCTTTATTTTAGATCCAAAGATAACATCCTGTGTCACTGCTGGAGTTGCCAGTTCACTCTCTGAAAAAATAGTCGATACCATTGGAAACAATCGGCCAAATGCACCACTGACATCCGTTCAAATCCGTTTTATTCAGAATATGATACAGGAAACATTGGATGACTTTAGGTAGTAATTGAGAAATTATTCTTTATTTAGACCTTCTTTTTCTTCTTCTTCTTCTTTTTACTAATGTAAAATCAGAACTATAATTTTGGTAATTACTTTTGTCTAGGTTCTGGTGACCATAAAATTATAGAAAATTATGATGAGTTTTATATATCTTGTTGAAATGCAGTTACTGACTATCATCCAGGAACAGGCCCCTTTACCTAGAGCATTTATCAGGCAACGTGACAGGAAAGTCTAGTGTGCAGACTGCCATTGTGGGTGTCTTTAATCATCAAAATACAGACAGATTCTTATAAACACCAATGTGGTTCTTATATGCAATATTTATAGATCACTTGGTAAGTATGCTATGTATAATGATGCAGAGAAAGAGTTTTTGTAAAGTAATTCTAAATATTATCAAATAGACTGCATCAGGATGTAATAAAAAACTTTGTCTTTTTCAGTCTTTGAATTTTGAACATTATAAGAGAATGTGCTTTAGAATGCTGCTTTCTTTTCTTATTTCAGTACTTTGGAAGCTATTTTGAATTGTTAGAATCTTCTCTGATTTTTTTCCCTTTATAACCTGGAGTTATTGGATTA
Organism: Pedetes capensis; assembly: GCA_007922755.1. Taxonomy (NCBI): domain Eukaryota; kingdom Metazoa; phylum Chordata; class Mammalia; order Rodentia; family Pedetidae; genus Pedetes; species Pedetes capensis. The sequence goes on along the minus strand of VMDO01010566.1, from coordinate 70,187 downwards.
TGAGAAAAATCAATGGAGATGTGTAGTTTTAATTGATGCATATTTCTTTTTAATGCTTAAAAGAATACATTTTTAAGTGGTAATTTTTTTCAAGAAAACTCATTATTTTGGCATACAGCATACCTAGTCTATGTACCAGATACTGAAGATATAAAAATGAATGATCTGCTCACAAAAACCTTATAGTTTATTTGGGATACAGTTTGACCTGCTATGATGTATGTGTCTTTAAAGTGTATTAATTTCTGATTGGTAAATACAACAGTGGTGACAGTGTGATGGGGAAATGTTACTTGTTTATGTAACAGCAGCCAAAATAAAGTGCATCTAAGCACAACTGAGGGGCTGGGATTTAGCTCAGTTGGTAGAGCACTGCGCTGCAGTCTCTGAGGTCCTGAGTTCAATTCCCAGCACTGCAAAAATGGGAGAAGGACATGGCAATCCACTCCCAAGGCAATCCCGAAACAGTCTGCCATTGAAAACCCTATGAGGGTCGCTATGAGTTGGATACCGACTCAACAGCACCTAACAACAACAACAAGCACAACTGAATGCAGCAACCCCCCGTCAGTGTCCATCTCCTCTTACATTCTCTTAACTTGGTGTGGCTATGTGCTCTGTGTTCAAATACTTTTTTTGTGATTATTCACCATTTCTGGGCATTTTCCCCTGGTCTCTATAACCTTATCCCTTCTGTCTTCTTTCTTTATAACCTTATCCCTTATAACAACCTTATCCCTTCTGTCTTCTTTCCCCTTCCCTTTTTTTTTTTTTGGCAAATGAAGTATCTTAGTCAATAATTATCTATTAGATTTTTACCATGTCTTTTTTAACTATGCTAGTATTTTTATTACTTGTAATCGTACCACTATGGCCTCCAATCCCATCAGATCTCAGAAGCTAAGCAGGGTCCTGTCAGATATCGGAAGCTAAGCAGGGTCAGGCCTGGTTAGTACTTGGATGTGAGACTACCTGGGAACACCAGGTGCTGTAGGCTTGAGAGAAGGACTTGGCAACCCACTCGCAAAAAAACAGCCAGCCATTGAAAACCCTATGAATAGCAGAGAAGGACAATAGTGTTTCACCTGTTGTACATAGGGTCACTATGAGTCAGACACCGACTCAATGGCACCTAACAACAAGTATTTTTATTAGGATTTAACTGCTTTTGTTCGAGTTGGGGTTTAGCTCAGTTGGTAGAGTGCCACTCCATGCTCTCTGAGGCCCCGGGTTCGATCCCCAGCACCACAAAAATGGGAAAAGGACCTGGCAACCTACTCCTGAAACAATCTCGAAACAATCAACCATTGAAAACCCTATAAATAACAGAAGCATTGACATAGTACTGGGTATGGCACAGTGTCAGGGAATTTCATTCTGTTGTACATAGGGTTGCTATGAGTCGGACTCGTCAGTTCCTAACAACAACAACAACTGCTTTTTTTAATGCTCTATTACCAAGTTGCATGTTTTTTGAGTGGTTTACCTTAATCCGTTTTCCCTGAGCCCTGTTATTTTCAATACATAATTTTAAAGAATATGATGTTTTTCAGGATTACATAAATATTTATGACCTAATAGAACCGTATGGGTATAGCTGACTATAATGCAAATAAAATGATGCTAGAAACAGAAAGGGAGCAATTTTCTGGGGAAAATTTAGAAAAGTACCACTGAGGAGATTTTATTTTACACTGAAGTATGTGGGGCCAGCATAAGCAGAGATATGATTGTAAATTCTAAGAATACTTGCAGAGAGGAGACACTATGGCAAGAAAGGTATGAGACCAGGAAAATAGTTATTTATGAAGGGCTTAACCTGTAGGTATTAGAGAATCATTAAAGTTTTTAAGCACATTATTATGTAGTGCTATTTATTGTCTGTTGAATGAGACCAGAAGGCCTTAGCCTATAGGTATCAGAGAATCATTAAAGTTTCTAAGCAGAGGAGTAATGTGCTATTTATTATCTATTCAACAAGCATTTGAATATCTGTTCACTACTGGTTTCACGTGGTTTGAGGCCAGTGGCTCTCAGAACCCTCAGCAGCCATGCAGATCTGAGTGCTGAGGTGACACTGAATTCTCTGCTTTATGTTTTTCTGCTAGTTTTGTGCATAGCTAGAGGTTGGTTCTTTTATTCTCTAGTCTGTTCTTAGCTCTCTGTACCTTAGGACCCAGAGTAGCTCAGGATTTCTGTTAGGTTACCTTTAGCTTTTGGTATATCCAGCTACAAGTATCATTAGGGGCACAGAAGGGTCAGTATTGAGTGACTGTCCTGAATCTCCTTCAGCTGTAGTGTGTGGCTGCCATCTTCTCTTAAGGGCCTGTAATATTTCGTTGGGTTATTCTCAGCTCTTCCCTAAGACTTTACAGGCTCTCTGCACCTGTGCCTTTGGGGATTTCTTTCAATCCTGTGGCTCTGCCTATTCCTAAGTTTTTTTATATAAGCATTTAATGAAGGCCTGTAGGGGAGAGGTGGTGAACAAATGCAGACATCATAATGTGGGCTCCATGGGATTCTAAAGTGTCATGCCAGTTTTCACTTGGCCTTTAAAAATCTTAGGAATTTCAGCCAGTTCTCTACACCCCTTCAAGAGCAGCTTTCTCTGGCCAGTGCCCTGTTGAGGAGGAAAACAATCTTGGATTTCTTTTTTTCTACAAGGGACTTATCATTTCTTGGATTTTAGTTTATTTAAATTTCTTTGTATTCTCAACTTTGATTAAATTTTAAAACATATGACTTTGTTAGGTTTTTAGGCTTATTCTCATTATTAAGGTTGAGAGATTACAATTCCAAGTGGAAGTCTGTGCAACTGTTTCTGTTGTCTTTCAAGAAGATGTAAGTTTTTTTGTTTTTTTGTTTTTGTTTTTTTGGTTTTTTTTGCAAGCAGGTTACCTTGATCTTGTAATTTCTGGCTTTCAGGTTTTCTTAGAGCTAGTTTACTTCCAGTTATCCTTTATTCTTAGCACCTAGTCTTTGCCCTTCATGAACTGAATGTCTGGAGTATTCACCCTGTCTTTTTGCCCTCCTGGGTCTTGAACTTTAACCCCTGTTTTACCAACATCCTAAGGATCCCAGAATACCTTCTGCGCCCTTCAGCTGTTGTTTTATGTTTGGTTTCCTGCCATCTAGCCAAGCATAAGCACTGCTTAGGCATCTACAGATGTCTTGTGGGGAATTGCATAATTTCAAGGCTTGCTTTTCTGCAGGCATCTCCTCTTCAGGATCATGGGCCTTCTAACCTTGGATACCTTGGTACTCCCAAACTCTGACACTTCCCCACCTGGTGAGACTCTCTCAAGCTCCAAGTTACTGCTGCAGCTCAGCCCCTTTTTCCCATTTTGGAATGAGCATATACCCTAGGGGGAAGAGGACAAGTAAATGTGGGTCTTAGTAGATTTCCACTCTTTGCAAGACCATGGCCCATCAAATCCTGGCTATGGTGGTGGTTATCTGAGAACTTTTCTTTTTTGTTATCTTTTGTTCTTTTGTGGTTCTGGGAATTAAACCAAGGGCACACACATGCTAGGCAAGTATTCTCCCACTGAGCTTATTCTTAGCCACTCTGATACCTCCTTCCCCCCACCCCCCAGTCCTAGGGGTTGAACCCAGGGCCTCACACATGCTAGGTAAGTGCTGTACCACTAAGCTGCACTTCCAGCCCATTTTTTATGTTTTATTTTGGGACAGGCTGCCTCTGGCCTCATATTCAAGATCCTCCTGCCCCAGCCTCCCAAGTTGTTGGGATTATAAATGTGTGCCACCACACTTGGTGACTCCTCCTATTTTTAGTACAGCTTTTATCATAAGTGAAAATGAAGAGGAAATTGGTTTCCTTTTTTTCTCCTTCCTCTTTTTCTTTATTCTTTTCTTTTCCTCCCCCCCCCTTTCTTTCTTTCTTTCTTTCTTTCTTTCTTTCTTTCTTTCTTTCTTTCTTGAGATGAGGTCTCACTATGTAGCCACACTTGGCCTGGAACTTGCTGTGTAGCCAAACTGACCTTGAACTCATGATCTCCTTGCCTCAGCCTTCCAAGTGCTCCCAGGGTTATAGATTTGTGCCATGATGTCCAGCAACAAGAAGAGGAAAAAAATTTATAGTTGAAACAGAAAAATTAAGATATTTGGGAATAAATCTAACCAAAGATGATGGTCTTTATTTAAAAAAGGTTTTTTAGAAAGAGAATTTTTAAAAATATAATACAGAGCATGGAAAGAAATTATGAAAATGTCAGAAAAATGAGGTTGAAGGCGACTTTTTTGTCAGATGTTAATTGTTAAAGTAAAATTAAGGTAGTATGACATTGGCACAGGGTGGACAAATTGGCCAAAAGAATCAAATAGCAGAGAAAGAAACCTATGCATATATGGAAACTTGATAGGTGACACAGGAAATATTTTAGATCTCTGCATAAAATATGAAATAATTGTGATATAATATTTATTCATTTTTATAAAAAATAAGTACGGATCCCTGTCCCATACTTTTAAAAAATTCCATGTAGAATAAAAGTTTAAGTGCAAAAGAACAAAATTTTAGACATTATAAGAGTTTATTATACTACTTGACAGTAGAAAAGTTATTTTAAAAAAGGAAATGCACTACCTATAAAAATAGATCAGGGCCGGGCTTGGTGGCGCACGCCTGTAATCCCAGCGGCTCGGGAGGTGGAGGCGGGAGGATTGCAAGTTCGAGACCAGAGGCAGTCTGCATAACTTAGTGAGACCCTGTCTCAAAAAGTAAAAAAATTGGGCTGAGGTGCAGCTCAGTGGTTCAGCACTTGCAGAGCATGCAGGCGTGAGGCCCTGGATTCAACCCCCAGTACCGCAAAAAAAAAAAAAAAAAAAAAAGATCAGCAAAATGGACTATAAAAATATTAGGTTAGTAAATTTAAGTGTATTAATAAAAATTCTAGTCATGAGACACCACTAACAAAGTGACAGGGTAAGAAAACATCTGCAGTACTCACTGCCAACAGAGGATCAGATTATTTAAAGGACTCTCACAGTGAATAAGAAAAAGACATGAACAGGCATTTCACAGAATAGGAATGATGTGTGAACATGAAAAAAAGGTTCAACCTCATGATTAATCAGAGAATGGAAAATGCAATAAGATACCATTTTCACACCCGTTAAATGGGAAAATATTGTAAAAAAGTATGGTAATAGCAAGTATTGGTGAGGTTATGGAGCAAGAGGGAACCTTGTTAGACTGGTGCTAAACATATCTGTTGATACTACCACTTTGAAAAATAATTTGCATAAATTTATAAAAGTGAGTAAGTATATACATGGGTTTATATCTGGATACATCATCTGTGGACACTGGCACATATGGCTTGAGAGGCAAATACATGATTGTTTTTAACAACATGGTAATAGTGAGAACTTAAAAAAATTGAAATATCAGTTGGAGAGTGAGTAGACCAGCATAAACCAGTTAATTACAGATATATACACAGTGAAACTTGACAGCACAATGTTTCTCACATGTAAGCTACTCTAGGCTGCATAGAGTATGTTATCCTGCTTGTAATGCTCAAAAAACAAGCACAGTAAGGACATTAATTATAGGTTATATGTTGCAAAAATATATTTTTTAAGAAAAGTACTTCTTTGCTCAAAAAAAATTCATAGGACATCTTCCTTGAGATTTTCCCCAGGAGTTAAGTGATGACATCAGATAGGAACACATGGAAAGCTTCCGTGATTTGATAATGTTCTAGCAGCTAAGTTAGTTGTGTGGTAGGTGACTGAGTGTTCTTGTTATTGTTATACTTCCTAATTTTCAGGTATTCTTTTGTAAGTATGAGTTAATTGCATTTTCTGCTGCAAGTATTTTTTAATAACCAAAACATTGATAATTAGATGATCTTTGTAATTAGTGAATTTTCTACATTTCTTACAAGTCTGTCTTTTCTTGATTATTTCTATGTAAAGGAATATAGTGCAGTGGGAGATCTAGAGGGAGACAGTCTGGATTTACATCCTGCTCCACCATTTGCTAGTTATGTGACTTTGAACAAGTTATAACTGCTCTTTGGCTCAGTTACTTCATTGGTAAAATGGAGATAATAATTACTTCTAATTATTAGGAGTATGAAGATTAAATGAGTTCTTATATCTTAAAGTATAAGAATCAGTGCCTAGCATGTAATAAATAAATGCCAGGTACACTGGTATTTTATTATTCTAATAATTATTAATATCTAATATTTGAAATGCTTGCAACCATAGTCCCGTCAGATATTGGAAGCTAAGCAGGGTCAGGCCTGGTTAGTACTTGGATGGGAGACCCCCTGGGAACACCAGATGCTGTAGGCTTGGGAGAAGGACCTGACAATCCACTCCCAGAAATCAATCCACCATTGAAAACCCTATGCATAGCCAAGAAGCACTGACAATAGTGTTTCACCTGTTGTACGTAGGGTCACTATGAGTTGGAAACCAACTCAACGTCACCTAACAACAACATTTGAAAAAATGTAAAAGTTTAGCCAGTTTCTTGAATTATTTAGAGTTGGTTAAACTCTTAGAATTCTAACAAATATTTTATATTCTTCCATAGAGAAGCATGCCACAGGGACATTGTGAATTTGCAAGTGGAGATGATTAAACAGTTTCACATGCAACTGGTATGTATAGCAGATTGTATTTTAAATGAATATGGAGTTGTGTGGATCCATGAAAAGATCCATTAAAGGGCAATGTATTGGGTTGGGGTTGTAGCTCAGTGGTATAACACTTACCTAGCATGTGCAAGGCAAAAAAAACAATACAGTATATTTTTCTTAGTTATATCTAATTACTAAGATAAATAATTTTAGAAATTTTAATAAGTAAAATAGATTTTAGATTTTAGCTGTTTAGCTGGTCATCTTCTTTACGTCTGTAATAATTAAGGCTGCTTTTTCACAGCAGGTTTTTTTTCTCAATAAGTAAGCAATAAGCCTTCCAAATGTGTGAATATAAATCTTCCAAATATATTAATTTTGTCACTTACATTTGTGGTTAAATACAAGCAGTACTCAGCTAGTTAATTGAACGTGAGTGAAGTGGTAGCTGAAAGTATGTAAAATACAGCTTGCCAAATAAATGTGAAAAACCAATAATTTAAAAAGAATTTCTTCCTCTTTCTAGAATGAAATGCACTCTTTGCTGGAAAGATACTCGGTGAATGAAGGTTTAGTGGCTGAAATTGAAAGACTACGGGAAGAAAACAAAAGACTTCGGGCCCACTTTTGAAAATTCAGTGAACACTGTAGTATTTTGCAATTTGGGAAGTTTCTGGCAACAAAGAACCACACAGAATCAGTATTGTTTTCATGACCTCTAGAGGGAAACATTTTTTTTTTTCCCAAGTAAAAAGGTGATGAGATTTTACACCAACCACTATTTCATCTCTGACAAAAATATTTATATTTTTATATTAAAACTGTACAGTAGATCATCTGCCTAGTAAGAAAGTCAACAGGGTCTTTATTTTCTGAAAGCCTTAGCTATACACTAAGTGCCCCTTCCATAAGAGAAGAAAATTATGCATAAGAATATGTTGTCTATTTTTGTAATCACACTTCTTAGCAGATATATTTTTGATTGGCAAATTGCCTTCCAAATTTTTTTAGGTAGTTGAAGTTTAAAAAATTTGATATACTTTCTATTTTCGTGGAGAAATTGTAAAATGACAATTGATTTTTTAAGCCACTGACTAATAAAACAGTTGGCTAGTAATTATTTTGTTAACTTGATGGCATCAAGTATGACTATTGTTTGTTATATATTTGATAATTTTTGAAATTTTGAATTGTGCAGATACATTGTATTTTTGCATTTATGTTACTGTATTGTACTTTTGATAGGTCTTTTGTGTGATTTTTATTTTTTGTTAACTTTACCTATGAAAACCTTTTAAGGGCTTATCTTATTCAACAAGAGCTATATATATGTATATCTGCTCACCGTCTCATGAATTAATAACATGCAAAATCATATTATAAGGTTTTAATCACTATGACTCAACTTATAACCAGTGAAATTTTCACATTCAATACTAAATATTACACTATTATTGCCATTTTTTCTCCCAAGTGAGAAGTGTGAATTATTTTGTTCTGTGGTTTATATCATTAACTTTCTCTAATTCTTTGCATGCTATGAATATTTTTATATTATTGGCCTTAACACAAAATTATTCATAAAAGTTCATTGTGAAAAGAATTTATACTTCTTTGGCAGTGGCTGGTATATACATCTACCTGCTGTGATCTACATTTTTAGTGGTATAAATTAGGAGGGCTGCTTAACATGTTTATATTCTTGTTGCCTCTTGCCCAAAGATTTAATCTGTGTACTCTGTATATAGCTCTGTTGCCAATTTTGGCTTCCGGGATGAAAATATTCACTAAAATTAAAAAAAAAAAAATCTAGCTTAGATTATTTAATAACTTCATAGGTTTCCAAAGTGATGGAAATTTTTAAGGATATATTTAATAAGTGTAAGAATACTAATAATTTTTTTCCAAAAATAAAAACGGGAATATTACTTTTTCCCAGGATGGCTCAGAAAATACATTTGTATTGAAGCATATAAAGATGTTCTTATGATCTTTTCTTAGTAGATTATGAAAACATTATGACTTGTAACAAGTTTCCATATATGTCACTATCAAACAGGTTTAGAGAACGTAAATATTACTTTGTTTTGTCTACATGCCATATTTAAATCTATTAATATTTTCCTATTCCCTTTTTCTATAGGTGTATATAATATGTATAAAAGAAGTCTGATAAGTGAAACATTTTAGTAATTTTATGTTTATAGATGAAACATTTTTGTCATGGATTTAAAAGCTAAGTACAATAAAGAAAAATTTTACATTAAATAATAGGAAATCTGAAATTGAATTTTTTCCTCTGGCTAAAATGGAATAATAGGAATTAGACTTAGATTCCCACTGGAAATATAAGAGATAAAGGAAAGAAAAGACAAAATGTGTGAAATAGTTATCACATAATTGGACTTTAGACAACCCAAGGTAGAGTGGCTCCTGAGAGAGGGAAGCAAATGAAACTAGAGACTCACTGAACCACAGACACATGAAATAAGAAGAAAATGACTCCAGATTCCTTAAAACTGGCAACAAGAGAAAAATTCTTGGAAGGAACTAAAGAAGACACAGAAGAACAAAGAATGTCGGTGTGGAGCAACATCTTTAAAGTATGAAAAGAAAATACCCAATTTAGAATTCTATACTCAGTGAAAACATTTTTCAAGAACAAAAATGAAATAAAACCTTTTCCAAACTTAGAAGAGCTGATAAAGAGTCCCCCACAAGCAGATGGAGCTACAGGGTATGTTAAAGAATGCCTTTAGTAAGAAAGAAAATGATACCACATAGAAACCTGCAACAACACAAAGGAATGAAGAACAGAAGTAATGGAAACAAAAGACACATTTTGCTGGGTGTGGTGATGCACTCCTATAATCCCCGCGATTCAGGAGCCTGAGGCAAGAGGATTATGAGTGGGAGACCAGCCGCTGTGGGCACAATTTAGTGAGACCTTGTCTCAAAAAATATCACCAAGGGCTAGGGTAATCCAGAGCAGTGCTGGATCACTTGCCTAGCATGTGCAGGGCCCTAAATTCAACTTCCCCAATACCAAATTTACATATATGTGAAAACATTTACTGAAATAAAAATCTAGCTTTAGCTTACTAAATGTTTTTTCAAAGTGATGGAAAAATTTTAAGGATATACTTATGTGTAAAAATACTAATAATTACTTCCAAAAATATAAACAGGAATATTACTTTTTCCCAGTAGAGCTCAGAAAATACAGTTGTATTGAAGCATATAAATCTTTTCTTAACAGATTATGATTTTTTTAATGAGTATTTTCATCCCAGAAGCCAATATATATATATATATATACATTTCCTATTTAAATGCTACTTCAAAGATAATAGATTATTTAAAGCAAAAAATAATAAGGTATTATGCAGTTAACATAGGTAAAGTTAACATAACCATGGTCATCAACATTAGGATGAAAATCCTGCTCTAAGGTTCTTAACACTAACAGGAGCAGCTTAATATTACTTGAAAGTAGACTGTAATAAGAATGTAAACTATAAACTGTAAAGCAACTACAAAAGGATAAACAGTTTATGAATAAATATAAAACCAACAAACGAGATAAAATGTAACCATTTAAAAAATCCAGGAGGACATAGAAGAGAAAGGGAAACAAACAAAAAAAAATAGATGGGACAAATAGAAAATAAACACTAAGGTGTAGATTTAGCTCAGTTGGTAGAGTGCTGCTCTTTACTCTCTGAGGACCTGGGTTTGATTCCTCAGCACCCCAAAAATAGGAGAAGGAGGTGGCAATCCACTGTGGAAGCAATCCTGAAATAATCAGTTATTGAAATCCCTATGATGGTCACTATGAGTCGGACTTGAATCAAGAGCACCTAAAAACAACAATCCAAAATTACATTGAATGTAAATTTTTGGTTACTCATGAGATTGAATCTTTTCTAAATCCAACTATGTACTGAATACAAGATCCCCAGTATAAATATGAAGACATGCAAATTGTTTACAAAGTAAAAATGCTGTATACTGAAGTAAATACAAATGAAAACAAGAGATGTTAAAATTTGAGAATCAACTAGCAGTATTTTATGGGAAGAAAAGCATTAAAAGGCAAGATCTCTAATTGATGACTTCAGCTTCTACCTTAAGCTAGAAAAATGAGTGAACCTCAAAATAAGTAAAAGAAAGGAAAAAACAAAATAGGTTGATAAAATCAGTGAAATCAAAATCTAGTTCTTGGCTAGGGATGTAGCTCAGTGCCAGAATGCTTGCCCAGTTTATGCAAAAGTGAGGGTTCAATCCCTAAAAAAATCCTTAAAAAAAAAAAAAAAAAAAGGAAAAACAGGAATTTTTAGCTGAACGTGGTGGCACATGCCTGTAAGCTCAGCACTCAGGAGGCTGAGGCAGGAGGATTGTCATGCGTTCAGTGTCAGCCAGGGCTACATAGTCCCAAACTAGCTTCAGCTACAGATTGAAACTCTGTCTTAAAAAATAAAACAAAAACAAAAGCTACTTCTTAGAGATAAGTAAAGTGGATAAACCACTAGCCTTACTAATGAGAAAAAGGTATAAATGACCAATATCAGAAATGAGAGAAATGACATCCCTACTGATTCTACAGATATTTTTGATAAAATGCCAAATAATGAAAAACTGCACTGATGAATTATTTCAAACATTTAAAGAAGAAAACAACTCAATTTTCAATGTTTTCAGTAAATGGAAAATAAAACTCATTGAGGCCAGCATTTCTCTGATAACTAAAATCATGATGAGACCTACAGACTAATATTTGTCATGAACACAGATGGAAAAGTTCTATACTGAATTTTAGAGGTTTGAAAACAATGATTTGTTGGAGGTAGTACATGTAAACAAGTGCAATTTATCTCAAGAATGCAAATTTAGAAAATTACCATATATTCTCGATTCTGATCTGCACCCTTTCAACAGTTTTAGAGGGCTGCAAAATCAGATGTGGACAAGAGTCAAGTGCAGGTTGACTTTGTAATTGAGGGAGTTCTCTCCAGAGTGCTCCCATGAGTCCAATCTGTGCATGATTTTAACCAGCACCTGATGTTGCCACTTCTAAAACTATTGAAAGACCCTCAACTAGATGGATCAACACAATGGCTGCAATGGTAGTCTTAAACATAAAAAAGATATGCATGGCATAGTGTCAGTATTGTTTCATTCTGTTATGCATAGGGTTGCTATGAGTTGGACCCCAGTTGATGACACCTAACAACAACAAAACTGTTGAAAGGATGCAGATTAGAATCAAGAATATGCAGTAGTTGTAACTCACTGTATTACCAGAATATCATGGGAAAAACATCGATTATCTCAGTAATTTCAGAAAGAGTATTTGATAAATCCTAGCATTGATTCCAGATTAAAAACTCAGCAAAGTAGGAATAACTGTATTTGTCCTCAACCCAACAAAGAGCATTCAAGAAAAATCTGTAGCCAGGATCATATTTAATAGTGAAAAACCAAAAACTTCCCTAGGGTCAGAGACACAGTAAGAATATCTAATGTCCCTTTCTAATAAACATTGTTTTTGAGTTTCTAGCCAGAGCAATTAGGTAAGGAAATGAAATAAAAGAAGGAAATACAAAGTCAGTATTCAAAGATGATATATTTGATTCTAGAAAGTCCTATGTAACATATATAAAAAAAATCTTAAACTAGTGAGTTTATTTGTTACAGGATACAAAATCAATATACAAAAATCAGTTGCAGTTCTATATATGTTATCAATGAGAAAATTACCACTTACAATAATAGCATAAAAATGTGAGGTATTTAAGTATAAATTTGATAAAACACTTTTACACTCAGTTCTAACAAACAGAGCTAAGAGAGAGTAAAATGGAGAGACATAAATGTTAATGGGTTGTAAGGCTCAGTATTGTTAAATGTCAGGTCTTTCCACGTTGACATGTATTCAGCATAATCCCAATAAGATTTTAGGCAGAATTTTTGTAGAACTTGTGAAACTGCTTTTAAAATTTGTAAATACAGAAGCTCTAGAATACCCCCCAAAAAAACTCTGTATGTTAGACTGCTTACATTTTATAATTTCTATAGTCACATTGTAATTTATTTTAAACTACTGCTAAGCAAGGCAATGGAAGTATGTAGTTACATACATCCATGTAGCACAATCAAAAAGTACACTCAAATATGTAATATGTCAACTAATTTTCATTTTCCTGCAGCTGTACGACCCTGGCATCAGATCCTGTCAGGTTTCAGAAGCTAAGCAAGGTTGGGCCTGGTCAGTACTTGGATGAAAGACCACCTGGGAACATCAGGTGCTGTAGGCTTGGGAAGAGGACCTGGAGCCCAGTCCCAAAGAACAGTCACTCATTGAAAACCCTGTGAATAACAGAGAAGCATTGGCAATAGTCAGGCATGGCATAGTTTTAGGTAGTATTTTGTCTGTTGTACAAAGGGTTACTCTTGAGTTGGACTTGACTCAATGGTACCTAGCTGGGATTTAGCTCAGTGGGTAGAGCGCTGCGCTGCAGTCTCTGAGGACCCGAGTTCAATTCCCAGCACCACAAAAATGGGAGAAGGGCCTGGCAATCCACTCCCAAGGCAATCCCGAAGCACTCAGCCATTGAAAACCCTATGAGGGTCGGATACCGACTCGATGGCACCTAACAACAACAACAACAATGGTACCTAACAACAACATTCATTTATTTATTTATTTATTTATTTATTTATTTATTTATTTAGTGGTAATTTGGGGTTGAACTCATGCTCTTATACATACTTTGCAAGTGATCTACCACTAGGTTGCACCCGCAGCCCATTCTTTACTTTTTATTTTGTCAGGGTCTCACTAAGTTACATAGGCTGCCTATGGCCTCAAACTCAGGATCCTCCTGTCTCTGTCTCCCAAGTTACCAGGATTACAAGCATGTGCCACTGCACCCAGTGTCAACTGATTTTTAAGAAACATGTAAAGGTAATTCAATAGAAAAAGGATAGACTTTTCAAAAAACTTGTTGGAATAATTGGATATTTATATTTGTAACAAAAACCCTGATGCATACTTTGCATTATGTAAAAAAAAACTCAAAATAGATCATTATCAACCATAAGAATGTGGAAAGTATAGGGTAAACAACTTCTTTGAACATTTCCAAATCTTTGGTTTTATAGTAAATAATAATAAAAAAACAGTGGAATGAGATCTAGAAATATGAAGCTTAACCGTGACAAAAACTTTTTTCTGTTTTCTAAAAATTTGAATGGCAATTTATGTTTAAGATCTCTAGCAACTTCAAATTTTACCTTATAATTTTTATCTAATTCAATGATTTTTATAGTTAAACAATTCTGGCTGCCTTAAATTGTTTTTCACTAATCTACTATACTTTATAAATAAACACTGATGAGCCAAATGTTTGAGTATAGAAAGTTGCAATTTTCTATATGAAGTTGTCCTTTTCTTGTGAAATTCTGATAGTTGACATTTATTCCTATACAAATTTCTTTGATCAACCATTAATGATCAACCATTAATGTACAAACCCATCAAACATAGTTTTACATTTCTAGCATGGAATATTTCCTTAAAAGATAAAATCTAGGTGTAGTTGGTGAAATTATCTAGGAATTAAAGGCAATAAACTAAAGTAGAACTTTTACTCATATTTATTTTTCTTATTTGTTGAGTGCCTGGCGTTGTAGATAATGCTATTTGTTACAAGATGATAAAGGAAGCTCATATTAAGTTCTGTTATTTGGTAAATTGTGGTTTTTACCACTTTAACCATTCAAAAAATATTTCAAGTAAAACGCCATCTGCTAGGTTTACGGTCAAGTTTGAAGCATGGTTTCACGACTTAAAATGGTGATATAAAAGGTTTAAGGAGCTATAATATAGTTATATTTTTATCAGTTATTGAAATGGATAACATTGCTATTTTTTCCCATTATCTAACAGAAATGTACTTGGGGAACTATCTGTAATTGTCTGAACTTTTGGCTTTGAACATGAAAATCCAAAAATCTACTCATAACCATCTATGGGATCAGTTTCTGAAATAAGGCTTTGGAGAAGGTTGTGTTGTCATTTTTGTTTTAAAGGAAAGGTCCTTTTCAAAGTGCGGATGGACATATAGACCAGTTAGGATTGTAGCACTGTCTTTCCATTACCTGTGTGAATGTGTGGAAGGTTTTATGGTGCAAAAACTTATAAGCATTTATAAATTGGTTATTTGGTGATAGGGTGGGGAAGGGCTGGTGTTAACTTTAGGGGAACATGAATAAACTGCAAGTCATAGTCCACTAATGTCAATACAGGGCAGGATTCACTGGTGCATGAAATATATAAGGCTTCAAGGATTTATACAAAATAGAAGCATTATTGTTTTATCTCAATGTCTTCTGAATGATGTGTTCATATATATAAGCAAAATAATTTAAAATTACTTCCACTGTTGTGTGAAACTGTAATTTATTCTGCTCATGAAATGTTTCCAGATAAATTCACATTTGAATTTCTATTCAAAGTACTGATTGATATGTTATACAGACTTTTAAGTTTGATCTTAGAATAAGTCATAAACTTTTTATTTTTGAAGCAAAGTTTGATATAAAGGTAGAAATAAGTCATAATTGATTGTGTAAATGTTAAGTGTAATTGTGTATTTATTGTGTTGTATTTGCATAAATTTTACATGTATGTTAAGAACTAATTGAGCCCCATACCTCCCTATGATCCATAAAGAAGTACAGATACACAGGCAAGATCCAGGAATAATTCACCTTCAGTTTCTTCCTGGATCCTTTACTGCACTAGAAATTTTAAGGTAATTTAGCACTTAATGAGAGTTATACTACCTACTTATCAAAATTATGAAGATATAAGTGCTCCATCTTATTATTGTTGTTAGGTGCCCTTGAGTTGGTTTCGGACTCATAGCAACCCTACATACAACAGGCGAAACATTATTATCAGTGCTTCTCTGCTATTCAGGGGGTTTTCAATGGCAGATTGCTTTCTGGGAGTGGACTGCTGGGTCCTTCTCCCAACCTTCTTATTATTAGAATGGCAGAATTAAGGTACCTCATAGTAGGGAAAGTAACTTTCAGTATCTCTACTCAGGAAAGAAGCCTCTTTATTACCGTGAGTGTATCACCTTGGTTTAGGATTCAGTCTGTCTCTGATCTGAATTGTTACAGCAGCCTACTGTTGTTTTCTCTGCTTTAGTGTTGCCAGAACAACCTGACTACCAGGTATGCTAGAAATATCTGGTATCATTATCTACTTAGTGTCTTAATTATTTCTGTTTTCATTGAGTGCCTCATTTTCTTCTCTCATTTTATTTTCTTTTAACATGTCCCCTTTCTTTGTAAAAATCAGAAATTATTGCATTTTATAGAATCATATTGCATTGACCAAGCAAATAGTCTACCCTCTATTCAATGAACTATAAAATTCCATCAGTTAAAGACCAGCAGAAACACGTCTGGGGGCTGGGATTTAGCTCAGTTATCAGAGTGCCACTTTGCAGTCTTTGAGGTCTTGCGTTTGATTCCCAGCACTGCAAAATGGAAGAAGGATGTGGCAATCCATTCCTGAGAGACAACCCCGAAACAATCAGCCATTGAAAACCTTATGAGGGTTGCTATGAGTCAGACATGACTGGACAGCACCCAACAACAACAACATTTTCAACTTACAATGGATTTATGGAGACATACCTCCATTGTTAGACTAGGAGTACCTGTATATACATAAGACCCCAAAAGGCATACCCAAAAAAGTCTTCAGAGGTCTTCAGAATCCCTATCCATGATGAGTGGACAAAGATGATCCTGTAAAAAATCAGACCATAAACTTTGGGAAACTTTGCTGATCCCTCAAATACTAACATTTCAATGACAGCAGCAACAAAAGTAAAGACATACAAAGAAACAGGACAACATGGCACTTTAAAAGAATAAATCAAATCTCCACACACTGATTTTCTCAAATGGTGATATATGAATTGCCAAAGAATTTAAATCTGTCATCCTATGGATTATGAATGAATGAAGAAAGGAAGAGCTCAAATATACAACTTAACAAAATTAGGGAAATACTAAATGAATAAAAGGAAAATACCAAGAAAGAGGAACCATGAAGAAGAACCAAATAAATAGTAGAATTGAGAATACAGTAAATTGAAAATTTTACTACAGATATTCAACAACAGGCAGAAGGAAAATCAATGAACTTGATAAAACTTTTGATATAATTGAGGCAGAAGGATAAAAAGAATTAAAAAAATGAATTAGTGATAACTATTAAGTGAAATGAAGCTGGGATTTAACTCAGGAGAGTGCTAGTCTGCAATCTCTGAGGACCATGGTTGGATCCCCAGCACCGCAAAAACAGAAGGATATGGCAATCCACTCCTGAAACAATTTTGAAACAATCGGCCATTGAAAACTCTGAGAGTCACTGTGAGTCAGAACTGGCTCACCTAACAACAACAACAACCACCACCACCACCACCACCACCTTAAGTGAAACAACATAAGCATTATGGAAGACCCACTAGAAGAGAAAGAAAATATGGCACAGAACTCATTTGAAGAATAATAGCTTGTCTTTCCAAATGTAAGGAGAGAAATGAACATACAAATTCTGCTCAAGAATTCTGCTCATAATGCTCAAGAACTCCAGCTGGGAGACCCACACCAAGACATCATAATCAAATAGTCAAAAGTCACAAAGAGAACCTTGAAAGCAGAAAGAGAAACTTATCACATACAAGTGAGCTTCTTTTACATCATCAGCACGTTCCTCTGCAGAGACTTTGCAGGCTCAGAGGGAGTGGAGAGCTATATTAAAAGCACTGGAAAATTAGTCCTACAAACCAAGAACAGTGTATCTATCAAAAGTTTCCTTCAAAAATGAAGAAGAAACTAAGTCTTTCCTAGATGAAAGTGTTATCACCACTAGACCTGCCTAATAACAAATACTGGAGTGTCCTAGAAATTGAAGCAAAAGGATGATAAGCAGCAACACAAAACCATATAAAAATATAATAATCCATGATAAAGGTAAATATATAGAAAAATATAGAATCCGCTAGTATTGGAATGCAGGAGTGTAAATAATTTTTAAATCTGATATCACATCTTCAAAAACATAAAAAGTAATTATAATGTTTCAGGTAAGCAAGATGGATAAGCTCTACACATTTTTTCCTACAATCAACAATAAGGTATTATATTCTTAAGAGTATCATTAAATATTTTTACCACAATAAAATTAAATTGAAAAAAGAAAATTTTGAATCTGTGCTATTGGACTGAGGATGTAGCTTAATGCTAGAATAGTTGCCTAGCATATGCGAAGACCTCAGTTTGATCTCCAGCACTGCAAAATAAATAAATACATAAATCTTGTATTGAGTTTGCAAGATTGAAAAGGAAATTTGTGTCATTAGTAATATAAAAAGTATCAAAGATGGGAAGGAGTAGAATTTTTATACATGACTTTATCACTTTAAAATAGATCACTGTAACTTTAGGATGTTTGCTGAGTATGATGCCATGGCACACACTTGTAATTCCCCTACCATGACCTGGGAGGCTGAGGCAGCCTAGTGGTATAGCACTTGACTAGCATGTGCGAGGCCCTGAGTTTAATCCTCAGTACTGGAAAAAAAAAGAAAAAAAAAACTTTTATAAACACAAAGTATATACACAAAGGGAAATGAGAAAAGAATAAAAACTACCAGTACAAGAAAAGCACAAAACACAAAAGAAAGCAGCAAAAGATGAAAAGAGGGACTAAGAGCTACATGACATGCAGAGAGGAATTTAAGTTCTTTATCAATAATCACTTTAATGTAAATGGATTAAACATACCAATTAAAAGACATAGATAAATTTAATGGATAAATAAGATGTGTATGTGCCTATAAGAGACTCAGCTTAGATCTAAGGATACATATGTTCAAAATGAGAGAATGAAAAAATATTCCATCCAAATGAGAATCCAAAGAGAGCAAGGATAGCCATACTTATATCAACAAAATAGTCTTTAAGAGGAAAAGCTTTCAGAAGAGACAAATCATGTATTATATAACAATAAAAGAATTCACCCAGATAATGTAACAATATATATATATATATATATATATATATATATATATATATATGCATCTAAATATATAGACATCCACATATATATACCTAGCTTAGAGCACCCAAATATATTAAGCAAACATTCCTAGAGCTGAAGAGAAAAATACAAAAATACAGTAGGAAATGTCAACATTCTACTTGAAGTTATGAATAGAACAACCAGATAGAAGATCAATAAGAAAGCAGTGGGTTTGAGTGCTATAGGACAATTTTGCCCAATAGATTTATACAGAAAAGTCCACTCAACAGTAGCAAATACACATTTTTCTCAAATGCACATAGAACATTCTTCAAGACAGAAGACATATTAGGCTGTAAAACCAGTCTTAACGTTTAAGAAGATTGAAATTATCCAAAGTATCTTCAATAAAATAAAACTAGAAATTAATGGCAGAAGGAAAACAATCCATATATGTGGAAATTAAACAATATATTCTTAAACAGGTCAAAGAAGAAATCACAGGGAAACATAGAAGGGATCTGCAGATAAGTGAAAATGAAAACAGTGTACCAAAATTTATGGGGGTATAGCAAAAGTAGTTCTAAGAAGGAAGTTTATAGAGTAAATGCTTATATTAAAAATGATAAATCTCAGTATCTTAACCTTTCATTTCAAGAAACGAGAAAACAAAGAGGAAACTAAACCCAAATTTAGCAGTAGGAAAGAAAGAAACTGGGACAAAAATAAATAAAAAATGTAATAGAAAAACAATGGAACAAAGAAATAATACCAAGAGATGGTTTTTAGAAAAGATCAACAAAATTGACAAACTCATAGTTAAACTAAGAAACGAAGAAGACAACTAAAATTATAAATGAAATAGAAGACATTGCAACTTATGTTAACAGAAAAGAATTGTAAGAGATTACTGTAAACAATTATTCACTGATAAATTAACAAGCCTAGTGGAAGTAAATTCCTAGAAACATAAAATCTACCAAGACTGAATCATGAATAGATGTATAACAAATGAGGACATTGGCACAGTAATAAAAAAAAACCACAAAGTAAAATCCAGTGCCAAATGATGCCACTGGCAAATTCTAATCATTAAAGAAGTAACTCCAGTCCTCTTCAAATTCTATGAGAGAATCAAGGAACACTCCTAAATTCCTTCAGTGTGTCCAGCATTATTCTGGTACTCAAACCAAAGACATAAAAACTATAGACTAACATCTGTGATAAATAATGATGCAAAAATCCTAAACAAAATACTAGCAAACCAAATTGATCCAGGCATTAAAGGATCAGACACCATGACCAAGTGATATTTATACTTGGAATACAAAGATGGTACAACACACAAATCAATAAGAACAGTATATCACATTAACAAAATGAAGGAAAAACACCAATTGTTTAAAGACAAATGAAATCAAGCAAGAATTTGTTGAAGAATTTATGCTATCAGGAAACATGGTATTAAGTACCTCAATAAGGTTTTTCTAGGAGGCAGGACAAAACAGATCAGGGCTAGAGTTGTCATTGATAAAGAAGCAGAAAATAATGCTATCTAAAAGAGGGTGTTTTGTTATTTTTGTTAGTGCAAAATATTTTTGTCTCTGTTCAGACATAATTGTGGACAGTCTTGTTTTTGACTTTTATCTAGCATCATGGTAGTAGAATGGTCTTGTCTGATTGTTGATATCTGCAAATTATTTAAATTCAGTTGCAAACAGTATGGCTTAACTTTTGCCTGATAACTCTCAGGGTCTTTTTTGTTTGATTGACTTTGTTAGTTACCTGTTCTAAACTAGGGGAGATGAAGTTAGCCTGTTGGACTTTAATTTGTGTGACCCAGTTTTTCACCAACTGTCCAGATTGTGTTTATCAGAAGATTTTTCAGACCATGCTATATTTGATTACAATATAGTTAGTTTATATGGGTTTTTGTTGTTGCAGGACAATATGATGAATCACTTGATGCAACAGTGGGCATGAATCTGTGAAATAAGCAATTACCAGAACAAAGTGATTATTATTTATTTTAAAGACCAACTGATACAGACATTTGCCAGAATAAAAATGGTTTGGTTCTAGAATGAACCATGAAGCTGATGGACCTAGGATTATCAAGTCTTAGATTTTACAAAATTTAAGGAAATCCTGATCTCTGCAAGTTTTTGAAAAGGTGACCTAAATTTAAATTTGTCCCAATGAAGGATGTGCTGATAAAATATTTTGAAGTTTCTCATATAATACTATTCTGACAAGACCTTGTCAGCTCTGAGAGCAGATTTGATGTCAGATTTATTGGATGTATATCTATCCTCTCCCAATACCTTTATTCTCTTATAGACCAGACATCTGTATGGTGGATAGACAATCTGAGTACTGTGTTAAAAGATTGTTGTTGTTGTTGCTAGGTGCCATTGAGTCGGTATCTGACTCATAGCGACCCTCTGTACAACAGGGGAAACGCTATTGTCAGTGCTTCTCTGCTGTTCATAGGGTTTTCAATGGCAGATTGATTTTTGGGAGGGGGTTTCCAGGTCCTTCTCCCAAGCCTGCAGTATCTGGTGTTCCCAGGTGGTCTCCCATCCAGGTACTAACCAGGCCCGACCCTGCTTAACTTCTGAGATCTGACAGGATCGGATGCCACAGGGCTACAGCTGCAGGCGTGTTAAAAGATAAAATCCAGATTTCAATAATAAGCAAAGCAATTTTAAAAGTTTAGAAACTAAGAGATTAACTTAATGGTTTAAAAGCTCAATAAAATAGCTAGAACTCAGATTTAGTATGAAATTGGAGTTAATCATTGCAGGCACGCTGACTCAAGCAGGATAGGACTCAAGAGGTCTCAGATATACTCACCATATGGGTGAAGGGTGTGTACACTTTTCTGGCATTTAGGATTCTTTCATCTGTGACAACAGGCTGTCAGCTGAATTCTAGGGCCCAGTGCCCAGAGAAACATCTGAAGTCAAAGTTTATCATCATCATCATCATCATCATCATCATCATCATCATCATCATCATTATTTTCAATCCAAATATTGGCTTATGGTACGGTTAGGGATGTTCACTTTGTGAAAATTCATTCATTAAGTTGCAAACCTATAACAGATATACTTTTATGTATATATGTTACTTTCAATAAATACTTTAAAATAACAAAATAATAGTAAAAGTAGGAAACAATAGTAAGGTAATATGTTTAAACCCAAACATATATATTAGTAATCACCTTAGAAGGAAACAGAATGAATACTCCAAATAAAAGAGAAAAATTGGCAGATTAGATCTCAAAACTAAGGAAAGTGAAGATTACAAGATACACATTTTAAAATATCAGGCTACAGAAAGGATAAAAATAAAAGAATGGAAAAAGGTATACTCTGCAAAAGCAAAAATCTGGTACTCATAGCAAACTAGATTGTGAAAAGCGTTACTAGAGCTAAGATATTTCATGATGTTATAAGACTTAACTTACAAGGAAGACATAAAAATTCCAATGTTGCATACATCTAATAATATGTTGTTATGTGCTGTTGAGTCCATATCTGACTCATAGGGACCCTATGTACAACAGATGAAACAGTATTGTAATGCTTCTCTGCTATTCATAACGGTTTTCAATGGCTGATTTTTTTTTTTTTTTTTTTTTTGGTAGCAGGGAGGAGTGGGATGCCAGGTCCTTCTCCCCAGCCTACAGCACCTGGTGTTCCCAAGTGGTCTCCCACCCAAGTACTAACCAGGTTCAACCCTCCTTAGCTTCCAAGATCTGACAGGATGGGACACCACAGTGGTACAGCTGCTGGCATATCTAATAACATAGCCTTGAAATATATAAAGCAGAATTTCTAGACATGACAAAAGGTTGATATTCACAAGTTTTGTGGGAGTCTTTAACACACCTCTGTAAATAACTGATAAAAGAAAGGCACAAAAGATTCAATTCTCTTCTATTTCTAGTTTGCTAAGAAGTTTTTGTTTCATTTTAGTAATGAATGGGTGCTAAGTTTACCAATTGCTTTTAGTGCCTTGATTCAGATATAATTTTCCTTTTTAAATCTATAAATGTAGAGATTCATATTGATTTTTCAAATGTTAAACCATTCTTGCACTCTTTGAATAAATCTGATTGTCTTGGATTTACTTTGTTAGTATTTCGGATTATTTATCTATTTTCATGAGAGAGTCTATTTAATTTTCCTTTCGTAGAATATCCTTGTCAAATTTGGGTATCATGGTTATGATGACGACTAGAAACAAACTTGCAATGTGTATAATAAAATTAGAAGATCTTGATGGTATCTCTCTCTGGAGTGAATTTACCCTTTGCCAGTACTAGCCAGGCCCAACCCTGCTTAGCTTCCAAGATCTGATGGGATCAGATGCCACAGTGTACAGCTGTAGGTATATATATAATGTGTATGTGTGTATACACACATACCTACACACATGTATATATATTTATGAAAAAGTATAGAAATACCTTGAGTCTCTCTGTGCTGTTATCTTTTCCCAGAGAAGATGCTATGGATGGTTAATCTTCTCTGAAACTCACCTGTGAGTTTAATCCCATTGTGAGGTATTGAGAGTATGGAAACTTAATCTGATTATGTTGTTTACAAATGGGGTCTTTGGAGAGGGATGTATTAGGATTAGGTAAAGTCACCAGGGTGGAGTCCTCCTGATTGAACATTGGTGGTTTATAAGAATAAAGAAAGTCATATACACATGTATGTTCCCCATCTCTTGCCATGTGATGCCTTGTGCAGCCTTGGGACTCTGCTAGCAAAAGTGTGGGCCTTTGAACCTCTGGAACAGTGAGCCAAACAAACTTTTTTATTATGTACTCAGTCTATGGCATTGTGTTACTAGCCACAGAAAATGGACTAAGACAAAATTGGTGCTGGAGTGGGGTCATTGATGTGGAGGTGGTTTGGAACTGAGTTGTGGGCACAGGTTGGAAAAAGTTGGAGGAACAGACTAGAAAAAAAAAACAGAATTCTGTAAGCAGAGCATTATGAACAATTCTAGGAAGAGATCAGAGGACTAGGGGAGTATGCAGCTAGTCTCAGATGGAAATGAGGATTCTATTGGAAGTTGTACTAAATACCACCATTGTTACATGGAGACATAGAATTTGTCTGCATTGTATTGAAGCCCCAAGACTTTGTGGAAGACTGCAATTAAGAATGTAATTTAACAAGACTCTATCTCAAAATAAAAATAAATTGGGGCAGGGGTGCATCTCAATGGTAGGTCACTTTCCTAGCATGTGCAAGGCCTTGGATTCAACTACCCAGTAGTACTGAAAGGAAAAAAAAGATGGACTAATTTGTTTGAAAGAGATAATATCTAAATAATGAAGCATTCAGGCTGCTGGTTGGTTACACTTTTAACTGCATACAGTAGGACTTGGGAACAATAGCATGATCGAAAGTTAGAAGCAGAGTGGAAAATTTTGAACAATTCATAGTAAAACCAAGAAAAGAGCAACAAAAAACTGTGAGACATTAAAAGTATAGAAACTTAATTTACTTATGATATTTAGAGGTGAGGCCTTTGGGAAGGGATTAGAATTAGATAAGGTCATCAGAGTAGATCCCTGATGATTGGATCCCATTGGCTTTATAAGAAGAGAGAGAGCAGTGGGGACACAAATGAGTGTTCCCTGTTTCCCACCACATGATGCCCTGTGCTGCCTTTGGATCTGCCAATAAGAAGGCCATCACCAGATGTGGGCCCTTACAACTTCAGAACCACATTAATCTCTTCTACTTATAAATTTATCCAGACTCAGGTATTTCATTATAGAAATGCAAAATGGACTAATATAGAAGATTTACTTCTACTGTAGTATTCAGCTAGGTAGAGGAATGAACAATCACGTCACCTTAAATAAGAGAGTTGGATCATTCCAAGTTGAGTTTAAACCCCTAGTTTATTCTTATTTTTAAGGTATAAAAATTTTAAGTATCCAAGTAAAGCCTTGGATTCTATCAAGGCCATATTTCATGATGGATCATGAACTCTAATTTTCATCTCTGTAACTCTATAATTAATTTCCAAGATATGCTCCTTATCTCTTCAATGTTTCTATGTGTTATTTTGCATTTGTAAGTAACAGAATTCCAGATAAGTTAGTACTTAGGTAATCACTGTACCTGATCTACTTCTGAGATCTGAGTATATGGTTAACAAATTTACCATAAAATGAATGTTGAAAAATTCATGGGTCCAGTGGCACCATAAAATATTCCAGTATAGAATTTTTTTATTATATTGTGTTAAATTATCAAGCTCCACATACTTAGATGCATGAAACTTATATTATGGAGAAATGAAGATAAGGAGATAGTATGTTGCGATTTATGTGTTTAGATCAAGGATGTATTTACAGAAATTATTGTTAGAACTCCTGAAAGGGAGAAAATGTGGACCAGCATTTCTCAAAATATAGCTTAGTGAGCGCTGGAAATTTCTAAGATCATTGTGGGGGCTTGTGAGATCAAAATTATTTTCATAACAATACTATGTCATTGTCTTTTTCACTCTTATTTTCTCATGAGCAGGGAGTGGGGTTTCTAAAAGTTACATAGGATATGACTACATTATTTCCCTGATGTCTAATGGATCATATATTTGTGGAATCTTGCACTTTCTAGAATTTTCTAAGGTAAGCTTCTTGGAGTCCTCAATAATTTTTAATGGTATAAAGGAGACGTGAGACTGAAAATATTATGGGCCAGCACTAGACCTTTTTAACTACTAAAAAGAACACTTAAGAAGCTTAAAGACAAGGTGTTAGGTTGGCCTAATATACCATTGGGCTTGGATTTAGCTTAATTGGTAGAGCATTGAGCTGCAGTCTCTGAGGTCCAGAGTTCAACTCCCAGCACCACAAAAATGGGAGAAGGACCTGGCAATCCACTCCCAAGGCAATCCCGAAACAGTCAGCCATTGAAAACCCTATGAGGGTTGCTATGAGGGTCACTATGAGTCGGATACCGACTCAACGGCACACAACAACAACAATATACCATTACTATCAGCAATTAAGTAGATGGTGGGGTGGGGTTTAGAACAAAACTGAGATGTTTGAGTTTTGTTTTTGGTCCATGGCATAGAGTGGAATCAAATACAAAGAAACATATGTTTTAGAAAATTGAATTAGCAAAAGCACTATCATCTGGAAGGATAAAAGATTGAGACTTTTTGAAAATGCAACAAACATAAAACAAAAAACCCTCTGTGCCCTCAACTTTCTAAGGCAGGAAGCATGTTGAGAAAGTTGTTTGATTACCAAAACTGCCATAATTTTCCAAGCTCCTTTCAGAAGCCATGGAGGAGGATAATCATTAAGGTCTGAATTCAAAGTTTCCTCCAGAAGGCTCATATGATGAAGTCTTGGTCTCTAGATGGTGGATCCAATCATTGAGAGATGACTGGATCATGAGGGCTCTGACCTAATCAGTGGATTAATCTATGAATGGATTTATAATTTGATAGCATTACTGGGAGGTGATTGAAGGTAGGGCCTGGTTAGAGGAAGTAGGTCACAGGGAGTGCACCTTGGGGAGGTATTTTTGTCTCTGGTCCCTTCTTGATTCTCTCAGTACTTTGCAGCTGCTACAAAGGAAGAAGCTTTCTTCTGCCATGCTCTTGCACCATGATATTTTTGTCTTGCCACAGGCCTAAAAGCAATGGAGCCAGCATGTCATGGACTGAAGCCTCTGAAACAATAAGCCAAAATAAATCTTTCCTTCTTTAAGTTATTTTTCTCAGGTATTTGGTTACAGTGACATAAAGGTAACACAATGATGAAAAAGGAAAGATATCTCAGAGTATAAAACAAAAACCAAAGGAGAATGATGGACTTGGAAGACACTGCCAGGCAGTAGAACTCAGGCCTAATCAAGAAAATGACCAGCCTGGCATGGTGGCACACACCTATAATCCCAGTAGTCAAGAGGCTGAGGCATGAGGATCTTGAGTTTGAGGCCAGCCTGGGCTTCATAGTGAGACCCTGTATCAATACACACACATATACACAAGGAAGTAAGGAGGGAAGGAAAGAGGGAGGGAGGGAAGTGGAGAGTAAAGGAAGGAAAGCAGGAAAGAGAAGAAAAGGAGGAGAAAGAAAATTCCCATCCAACATTTGTTAATGGGATTTTAGAATTGCGGTGGGCTAGTGTCTATGATGAGCCTCCTATTCTTAAATGGGAGTTTATTGCAGTTTTTCCTATCCCTGCTGCACCATTACATGTAAGCTGTGTGTGCGTGTGTGTATACAATGGGGTGGGAGTGATAGATAATTCCATTCTTTTGTTCATTGTTCTCTGAACAAAGCAGTTATTCTCATTACAGTAAGGAACCTCTGTACCTAATGTAGGTCACATAATCCAAACTTTGAATCTGCTGTGGGATTGGATGTGACTTTTGTGAATTCTTGGATGGGGTGGACATTTATTGGATTAGGGAAGCGCATGAATACTTGTGGCCTAGAGGGCAGACTGTATGGTATATTGCATTATTGTCACCATTATTTCATCCATCATATTCCTGCCCTATACAGTACTCCCTACTAAGGAAGTAGAGTACATTTCTTCATCCTTTGCCTTTGGATTTGGCTATATGAACACTGGAGCAAAAAGGGTGGTGTTCTAGTTCCAAACTTGGGCATTAAGAGATCTTGTAAGTTTCAGTTGCTCTTGTTCTTCTGATATGGATATTAAACACACCCATATGACCTATACACACAGATTCCTGGGTTAGCAGCTGGTCCCAAAAGATGAGAAATATGAAAGGCAGAGATTTCTTAGCCAAGATTCTTAGTCAAACTCAGTCAGGTACAACTCAACTGAGAGTTAACACTGTAAGGTGTCACTGAGGTATTTTTGATTATGCAGCAACAGGTAAATTTCTTGACTCACCTCTAAACCAGCTGCTGTCAGTTTCAACACACCTTACTGAGATTTTTCAAAGTGCCTCCTAGTTAGGGTTTCTGTCTTTATCTATTCTTTCTTGTTCATTATGTACATCTTTGATAGCAACATCCTAAAATGCACATATAGTTTCCAGAAGGAAAGGACCCTATTCCTTGGTATGGCATCCTGGTCTTTTCTTCCTTGTAGACTTGTAGACTTTTCTTCCTTGTAGCAACATCCTAAAATGCACATATAGTTTCCAGAAGGAAAGGACCCTATTCCTTGGTATGGCATCCTGGTCTTTTCTTCCTTGTAGACTTGTAGACTTTTCTTCCTTGTAGACTCCTACTCTAGCACACACCCTCACCTGATACCCGTCTCAGGTTCCAGAGAGTGCCATGCCCTTTCATGACTCTTCCCTGTTCCCTTTGCCCATCAAGCTCTACAAAACCTTCTGAATCCTGCTTACATCACTTTTTGTGATAGTTTTCCTTGACCTAAAGGCAATTATGTTCTTTTCTATGTATCTAGAAATTCATTTCCTACATTGGCACAGGCTGTCTCTGAACTCCCTTTGTCCATGCAGCATCTTGTATGATGGTTTGACCTCTATAAACATTCAATATCATCTCTTATGTGTCTCTAACTTTATCAATTGTTGAGTAATGTTGATTGAGTACATGTAGGAATTGCTATAGATTATTAATTCCTATGTGGTATATACGATATTCACATAAATTTGAAATTTGATTAACTATAATTCTCCCTTCTTCACACATGTCAAATAATCACTTTTATAATAGTAAGATAGATTTATGAACATAGACAAATGACAATAATGGTTGAAGAGAGTTACATGTCCTTGATGTAGATATTGTGGGGAATCTGACAACCAGCTCACTTAAAATTAAAATGTCAAAAATCAATTATGTTTCATTTTGCATTCAGACAAATTGAACTTTTCAAAATTTACTTGAAACACATCTTATGTCAAAAGATACCTACTCTATTATTTGACTACTAGTGAAATGAGAAAACATTTTCTTTCTCATTTAGAAAAATGAGCATCACACTAAATTTTTATCTGCCAAATGAAACTGAAGAATATCTGGATGTCTAAATATTGTAGTAGTTATTGAACTCTCTTTCAATAACAAAGTTATTGACTTTGACAAGAACGAAGTTATGTAAATGTCATGACAAGGAGCAGCTGGAACAGGGGCACCACAGGAGATTCTGCAGAGTGCACTATAAGGTGTGTGTGTGGGTAAGTCACTGAAGGCTTTGTATGGCATAGGTAGGGGATTAGACTTCACTATATTAGCTTGCCTGTATGTTACAGAATGGGGAGAATGGGTGGCTCTGTCCCTACCCTCCTTGTCAGAAGGTACACAGACTTAAATGCAGCCCCCACCTTCAGCTTGTTTAGGTAAATATAGCTGACATTGATTTTACATACCAGGTTTGGCCTTTTAAGCTTGAAAGGAGAATAGCACATACTCTGAATGTGGTTATGATATGATTCTGGGGGGTCTGAAGGATATCCCAGACCTGGAGGGTTGGCTTTGTTGGGGTTTCCCCTCTGATTAGTGGTAGGTAATATTCTAAGGCATTATCCCCTGGTTTGGGAAATACCCACAGAAGATTCTACCCCAGCCTATGCTTCAGGGGAGGTATGTGGCAAGGCTCACTTTCAGTCCTTTGCCTTCATTTTTAATCATTCATGAATTCATTCAGTGAACAGTAGTCACCTCCTTTATACTAAGCAATTGTTGTTGTTGTTAGGTGCCATCGAGTTGAGTCCAACTCATAGCAACCCTACTTGAATGAAACATTCTCCAATTCTGTGGCAGGCACACGATCTTATTTATGTTTAAGCCCATTGTTGCAGACACTGTGTCAATCCATCTGGTGGAGGGTTTTCCTTTTTTTCGCTGACCTGCCACTCTCCCAAACATGATGTCCTTCTCCAGGTATTGATCTCTCCTGACTACATGTCCGAAATATGTAAGACTCAGTTTGGCCATTCTTGCTTCAAAGGAGCACTCTGGTTGCACTTCTTCTAGGACAGATCTGTTGGTTCTTTTGGCAGTCCATTGTATATTCAATAGACGTCTCCAGCACTGTAATTCAAAACCATCAATTCTTTTGCTGTCTCCCTTGTTCAATGTCCAGCTTTCACAACCATATGATGGGACTGAAAATACCATGGCATGAGTCAGGCACACCTTCGTCCTCAATGTGAAATCTTTACTTTTCAATACTCTACAGAGATCTTTTCCCACAGCTTTTCCCAGAGTAATGAGTCTTCTGATTTCTTGACTGCTGCTTTCATGGGTGTTGATTATAGAGCCAAGCAAAACAAGATTATGGACAACCTCAATCTTTTCTCCATTTATTGGGAGGTTGCATACTAACTCAGTCATAAGGATTTTTGTTTTGTTGATGTTTAGTTGCAAACCCATACTGAAGGCTATGATCTTTGATCTTTATCAGTAACCTTTTTAAAATCCTCATCATTTTCAGCCAGCAGAGCTGTGTCACCTGCATAGCACAGGTTGTTAATGAGTCTTTCTTCAATCCTGATGCTGCATTCTTCATCATAAGGTCCAGCTTCTTGGATTATTTGCTTAGCATATAAATTGAAGAGATATGGTAAAAGTATACAGCCCTGATACATACCTTTCTCAACTTTAAACCAGCCAGTGTTTCCTTGGTCTATTCAAACAACTGCCTCCTGGTTCACATACAGATTCCTCATGGGTACAATTAGGTGCTCTGGTATTCCCATTTTCTGAAGTGTTATCCAAACTAAGATCATACTAAAGGGCACACTCATTGAGTAGGAAAAGAAGGTATATAAATGGAATAATAATATGCTAGGAGCCAGGGAATGGATATATGCATGGTGCATAAGGTAGGGAGAAGGGAGGAGCATTGGCTGCAACCCAAAGAAGTGGAATGGTATCCAAGAACATTTCCCTCGAGGTTATACTAAGAGGTAAAATATGAGGTAAAAGGTCAGAGCTGAGGATTGAAGATAAGTAGAAATAGACCCAGTGAAGAGGGAGAGGTAGGGTGAAATGCCTTCCAGTCAGGATGTTAGAATAGGTACACAGGACCTGCAGGTTCCAGGTTGGGAGAGCAGAATGTGGGTTCTAGTGGTGAGTCAGGTAAGGCCACCAACAGCCTGAGTCCATGCCAGGGCACTATGAGTTTTTTCTGAGGACAAAGAGAGGAACCAATCAAGGGTTTTAAGCAGGGATGTGACATGGTCAAACTTAGAAAGATGATTCTGACCATGGTGAGAAGAATGGATTCGAGAGGAATCAAACGAAGGGCAGTGGTGGCACTTAGGAGACTATTAGGTAGTCCAGGTAAGAAACACGGAGGGTATGAATAACAAAAGATTATAGGGAAGTTTAAAGGTGAAATAAATAGTCACTGCTTAAAAATAGTGGATTTAAACTGGAATATATCTAGAAAGTACCCGTTAAATATTAGGTGGGCTACTGATATGGAAGGCTCTTTTAAAAATAATTATCCCACTTAGTGTTCAGGGTTTTAAGCATTAAAGGTAAGTGCAGAAATGACCATTTCCAACATCTGTTGAACTTTCCTCTCCTTTACTAACCCATAGATGTTAGTTGTTATAACTTATTTTTGAATATTGACTCATCTTTTTATTTTGGAGGTAGATTGTAAGACAGCCAGAGAAGATTAGTTTTTCATATACTATTATATCTTATCCCTTATTATTTCATTTCAGTTTTGATTCTATTTTTCACAAGAAATGTAGATTTCTAATTACCTCTGGTAGGTTTTTGTATGGGGGTATGATAGCTTCTTAACAAAATCATCTTAAATGATATGCCTATTAGATGAAAAGAAAGTTACAAAGTTATATTTTTACAAGATGTGTTTATCATGCTACTTGTAAACTTATTTTATAGTCAAGATGAACAATATAACTTGAAGCATAATATTTTCATTTTGCATTAAATGTTCATAGAGGCTCTCAATTCCTTCCTTGCTATTATTATATATATAAATTGATCATATCCATCATAGCAATGGCTTATTTGATGCTGGGTCATCAACTCTGTTATAAAATTATTCATATGGGAAGACACCAACCAAAACAAGAGAGGCAAGAAACACACTATGGCAAAAGTAGTCTGTCAGCTATTTCATGTGTGATAGGGTGTTGTGCAGTAAATATGTTCTTCTATTTGTTTCTTTACAGCTGTATTTTGATCCTCAAAGCGATATATTTATGCAACTGTTTTTTTCCTTCATCTGAGAGCAACTGGTTCATTAAAAACCAAAGAAACTGCTAAGAATGATAATCTTAGCAACCCAAAAACCAGTTACATATCCCACTGTGAAGCAGAGCACGTCAAGTTGAAGCATGCTATTGTCACTTTCTATTATTGGTGAGTTGGCTAGAAACACATTTACATTTTGTTCTAACCAGTGTATTTTGTCATTTAGATATCTAAAGGTTTAAGTATTTGAGGTGTTTGGACAAAAACAACACATAACTGCAACAATAAAAAACATCTTGCCTAGCTTCTAGTCTATATAATTTTCTATCTCTGCATAGCCAATTACTCAAACTTACAAATTCACATTTATTATTATACAATTTTTCTTGCTCAAGAGTCTAGTACGGCTCCATAGGGTCCTCCATTGAGGGTCTCACAGGGCTATAACCAAGGTGCTGGCCAAGGTTGCATTCTTATCTCAAGGCTTGACTGGGGAAGAATTAATGCCCACGGTGGTTCAGGTAGTTGTCACAGTTCTTTTCTCTGTGATTGTATGACCTGAGGGCATTGACTTGTGGCTGCAAGTCAGCTCAAACCTGCCTAACTTAAATGAAGAATGAGATGTTGCTCCTGTTGTTGTTAGGTGCTGTTGAGTTGGGTCCAACACATAGTGACCCTCAAAGGGTTTTCATTGGCTGATTGTTTCGGGATTGCTTCAGGAGTGGATTGTAACATCCTTCTCCCATTTTTGCAGTGCTGGGGATCAAACTCTGGTCCTTAGAAAGTGCAGATCAGCATTCTATGAACTGAGCTAAACCCCAGCCCTGAAGAATGAGAGAGACTACAATAATTACAAAATAATTATAGAAAATAGAATGAGAAGAAACAGGTAAGAAACAGTGTGAACAAAATATGATAGAAAATATCCTCAGAATTTGACTATCTTGCAGGAGTCACCTGAATAGGTCACAATTGAGGTGAGACTTGAGGTTTAGTAATAGTTACTTGGATGAAGGGTAAAGAGTCATATATGATCAAGCCAGACAGAGGGTCAGAAGCAGGTTTTTTAGAGTCTTGCATACTATCTTTACTATTGTATGGTAATGGAAAGACATGGTCAATTAAGTAAGTGTGGGCTTGAGGAAACAATTAGGGGTGGGAAAGAAAAGAATGAATGGATTATCTCTTAAAAAGGAGTCCAGGCCTATAATCCCAGCAACATGAGAGGTTGAGGCAGGGGAATTGCAAGTTTGAGGCCAGAGATAGCCTGTATAACTTAGTGAGACCCTGTCTCAAGATAAAAAATTTTAAAAAGGGGATGGGGGTGTAGTTCAGTGGTAGAGTGCTTGCAACATATGAACAAGGCTCTGGGTTCAACCCCCAAATACTGCAAAAAAAAAAGTAAAAAATAAAAATATAAATAAAAGATCTCTAAGAGTAGATTGTGGGAGAAGGGCCTGGCAATCCACTCCCAAGGTAATCCCGAAACAGTCAGCCACTGAAAACCCTATGAGGGTCGCTATGAGTCGGATACTAACTTGAAGGCACCTAACAACAACAAATGAAAGACATCAGATACAAATGACCACATATTGTAAGATTCCATTTATATGGAATATCTAGAATAGGTAAATCCACAGAGACCGAAAGCAGATAAGTGTTTATCAGCGGTCAGAGGATGGGAGAAAATGGAGGAATGATTGCTTAATAGGCATGAGTTTCCATTTGGAATGATGATAAAGTTCTGGAACTAGATAACAGTGATGGTTGTAGAGCATTTTGAATGTACTCAATGCTGTTGAATTGTATACTTTAAAATTGTAAATTTCTTCTGATGTGTGTTTTACCACATTTTTTTAGGAAAGATAACCAGATTTATTGGCATCTAGATGTTAATGAAGGTTTTGTAATGGGGTCACCTAAGGGAATGGTATTGAAAAAGAAGAGGGGTATGATGAAAGTTTAAAGAATGCTAAGATTTTAAAGGACAGATAGAGAACAGTGCTTCAGTTCTGCACATTGGAAAGGGGTGGCATCAAAGGTAGGAGTGAAAAAGAAAGGTTTCATTCCACTCAAGTTAGTAAAATGCTGCTGAAGTAATGGAGATCTATTGAAGATTTTGAAACAGTGACAGGATCAAAACTTTATCCAAGAAAATTAATCCTTGCAATTATGTGCAAGGAAGATTGGGGGAGAAATTGGAGTGTGGAAGAGACAGTTTAGAGCTATTCTTGTGGAAAATATGGGTTGGATTTAAGCAATATTATGGAGGTAGAACAATTTGGCAATATGCTGGGTTTGGCTAGGGAGAGAGGAGATATTAGCATCAGCTGGGCTCCTATGGCTGGTGATTTGGACACAGTTTTATTAACAGGGAGATAAGGATTCAGTATTTCTCAGACTCATATGGGCCATTTTAAGCTGACCAATTTTTAGGCTTGTACGATTTCTTAGTTATAGTAGGATATGTGATACATCATAATTTTTCATATATATGATATATATATTTATCTATCATAAATATTATACATACATATTCCTCTTTCAAATTTCAAGGAAATATTTGAATTTAGGGATAATTCTGTGCTCTTTTAGCCAATGTTTTAAGTAATTTACATACACTTCTACCTGCACCCATTTAGATATTCTTTTCTTTGCATGCAGAAAAAACACATAATCATAGAGCTAGAAGGCACCTTGGGGATAATTGATCTAAATTTGTTTTTTCTACAGCTCCTGAGAGGCCTGTGGAAGATCTTTCTGCACTAGTGGAATAACTGACTCTGGACTTTTTACTTTCTTTATTTTTTCTTCTCTCCCTATCAATTATCCCATTAACAACTTCTCAGAGTTGTCAGGTTGCAGAGACATCAGAATGTAGCCTTTATTTCACTTATTAATAAAGCACATATGATATACATACTGAGTACTAGCTACTGCTTTAGGAGAATAATAGAAAGAAGAAAAAAGATGAATTATAACCCTGGAGTTTGCTACTTTGTGCTAATAATTAGTTTTCAATACTCTTTCTGATGTTTCATAGCATGATAATTTTCTTGGCTATAGAGCTAAATAGAAAGTAAATAACATTATATATGTTATCATACATTGTTTTATATATATCATATGTTAATATATCATATATAATTTATTATATATTAATACATAATATATAATATTAATGTTGTTATATACAATGTTAATATACATAATATTCTATATAATGAAACTCAGGGGGCCTTAGAATTAATCTCTAGTGAACACGGCATATAGATTTCAAGATGTAATTAATGTCATAACCTCATGCCCTCAACATCATAATTATTTCACAGCTTAGCATTAATGTTTATAGTCAGTAGAATGTGGATTGACTCGATGTGAAGTCAGGCAGCACATTCTCTTCTTCCAGATTCTCTGTTCTCAAAAGGTTTTCCATGCTATTATTTCTTAAAATTCTTTATTTCTTTTACTTTTGCCCTGAACTTATGAATTTTCACTTTGGGTGTTTATCAAAATTATGTTTGATTTGATACATGTCTATTTTCTGGCATGAGAACATAATTTCACTTTCAATGTAATTTTGGTATGATAGATGTTTCCATCTTGTGCTTCATAACAATGTCATTAGGTAACTCATGTCCCATCCTACTGAAAGATTAAGCACTTATTTGGGTTTAGATCAGTTGGTAGAGCACTTGCTCTCACTAGAGAGTAGGTTTTTTTCCTGAATCATTTAGGGCAGGAGGGGGATATCCTACAGGAATCTGACTCAGAAAAAGTCACTAGTGCTAAGAAAAATAATAGGTCTTTGAAATGTCCGTGTCCTAATCCCTGAAGTCAGTGACTATGTTATCTTACTAGCAAAAGAGACTGCAGATGTGATTAAGTTGGGGATCTGCACTCTCTGAAGATCCAGGTTTGATCCCCAGCACAACAAAATGGGAGAAGGATGTGGTAGTCCACTCCTGAAAACAATCCTGAAACAATCAGCCATTGGAAACCCTATGAGGGTCTCTATGAATCAGACCTGACTCAATGACACCTGACAACAAGAACATGTGTAGCCTCATATCTATGTGGGTCGGCTTGTCACCAAACAAGTCACAGACATATTGTTGTTTTCCAGAGGTATATGGACGTTAGAACTTCAAAAAAAGGGCATGTTTTCTTATTTATGAACAAGATGAATAAGATGTAGTATCGGCTCTCAAAATACACACATTGCTTCACATTATATCCACTCAGCCGATTTCTATTTGTTGTAAGCCTGCTAAAATATGTTTAGATTAGGAGAAATGAGTAGGAAGAGGAGAACGAAGGAAAAGGAAAGAGAATGAGGAGGAAGGAGGAGATGGACAAGGAGGAGGAGGAGGAGGAGGAGGAGGAGAAGAGGAGGAGGAGGAGGAGGAAGGGGAGGAGGAAGAAGAGGAAGAAGAAGAAGGAGGGCAGCAAGAGGAGGAAGGGGGAGGGAGCAGGAGAAGAAGGAGGCGGAGAAGGAGAAGAAGAAGGAGGGAAGAAGAAAATATGAAAAAGAGGAGGCGGAAGCAGAAGAGGAATATATAAGAGTGACTTACTAGTTCAATGATTAAAAAGTTTAAACCAGGCACTGTGGTGCGCGCCTGTGTTCCCAGCAACTTGGGAGACTAAGGCAGGAGGATCACTAGTTCCAGAGGTAGCCTGTGCAGCTTAGTGAAACCTTATCTCAAAAAAAGGAAGTGGGGCTGAAGGTGCAGCTCGGTGGTAGAGTGCTTACCTAGCATGCTCAAGGCCCTGGGTTCAATTCCTTAAAAAACACCAAAAATTTAACAGACAGGCTTTGGACACTTATAATTAGGGCTCTAGTGCCACCGTTTGTCTAGGTCTTTCTTAATCTTTTACACACTTCTTGTTCCCAAAGTTTCACTCTCTGCCTACTAGCCTCCATAAGTTCTAGGCCACCTCCTTGTGGTGGCAAGATGGCTTCAGCAACTTATTCCACTTTCAGGTTTTCTACCCTCTTCCTGTTTTAACTTACCTAGCAAAAACCTTGAGGTGTTTCATTGCTGCTGACTGGGTCATGTGCCTATCTTTAAACCAGACATCGGGAAGACAAGAGGAACTAATGGCCTTTGCCCTTAGGACACCTGATTGATGCTGGGATTAAGCAGGTCAGGCACAGGAACTGAGTAGATCTGGCTTTCTCAACAAAACCAACCATCCAACCAAACTAACAAACAAACAAACAACAACAAAACCTGGGAGCTGTTGCCAGAGGAAATGGGAAACACCGAGTGGCATAGAGTAAGTGCTGCCTCAGAGACTGACCTTGGATTTTCTTCATAATTAAAGTTCTGATGAAGTACAGTGGAGCTAATTTCAAGATCTTTACTGCGATTTCTAGCTTTCCTGCTGATTATAGTGCAAAACACTTTTGCTCCCTTATAGATAATAAAACATAAAAGAGCCTGCAAGTCTAAAACCAATTTTAACTATAAACTGTACTTATCAGCACATGGTAACCATTGGGAACCCATGGTATCCTCAGCTACAACATGGCAAGGCTTTGAGCACTATCTTCAGAGAGGTAATACTGATAGTCCATGCCTAGACTGTCTTTTTAGTACAGAACTAAGAACTGAAGCTCTCTATCTGGATATATTGATATTATTTTGCTTTTCCATAGAGAAGCAATTGGGCATGATGGTTAGCCACATAGCTCTGGGGCTAGACTGGTTTAGTTTGAACCTTGCTTTTGCTACTTACTTGGATGAGTTACTTAACCTCTCCATACCTGTGTTTCCTTACGTGTAAAATGAATGTAATGATAACACCTCCCTCACCTGTCTGTAATGAGGGTTACATGAATGCACACACACAAAGCACACAAAGCCTGACACATAGTAAATGCGCTAGAATCATTAGGTATTATTTTTATTCTGTAGGGTGACACTAACTCAGAAATTCATCTTGGTAAAATAAGAATTTTTACAGCGTGGGCATTAACATTTCTGTGTCCTGTTGCCCTGTGTATATTATTATGGACAATACTATTTGTCTTATTGTCAGGTTAAAGTTTAAAAAAATAAGCCAGCCATAATTTTTTCAAAAGCATTTATTTTGACACAAAAGATTCTAGTTGGCTTTACAAACTTAGAAGGTGGAAATCCTTTCTGAACCGAGGGGAAATGAATCCAATTTCAAATCCCAAGCCAGACTCTTGTTTTTGTTGCTATTCTTCCCCTAAAAGATAAAACCTAATGTTTTCCCAGTGTATATAAAACAAATTTCAAAATCCATATATAACACTGTGTTTACCACCCACCCCTGTCCATGGTCATGAATATCACAAATTCTTCAAATTTCCCCAAAATGAAATAAATGTCAGACCATTCTATAAATTGACTTTATGAAGCATTTCTGAGCTGAGCCTTCTGACATTCACACCAATGTTTCCATAGTAACTAATGTGTTCAGAAGGGGAAAAAGCAGGAGGAGATGAAAAACAAAGCATACGATCCAAATAGGAGAGATGCATAAGTAAGGGAGAGTAGAGGTTCTTTAAACTTTGAACCATTGCTTCTTGCAGGAGACATGCATTCTTGTTCACATGGGCAGCTTCCCCTGCCAACTGACTGACTGAGGGGTCCTTATTGAAATACTCCCAAAGCCTGGCCAGTTAGCCCCTGATTTCACTTGGACAATGACTCATTAATACCAATTTGGACTATTCCCTCCTCCTCTGATTTTAATCTTAATTTTATTCTCTGTTTTGAGATGTCTTGGTTACCATGGCAACAGTGAAATAATTTGTGCCTGTCACTGAACTGTCAAAAAAAAAATGCAGTTATCAAGTCAATTTAGAGAATAGTTAGAAAGCAGGGTAGGGGAACATAGGTGTTAGTGATTATTATGGTTGTTTGCAAATATTGAAGCAAAGAATGCTAGAATAGTATTAAAATATAGGTTCTGTTTTCAAATCTTATTAAGTGACGTCCTATCAAGTCACATACAAAAGCTGGTTTTAATGAGCTGTCATTCTCTCACGATGTCTAGAGTCCAGTATCTTTTTCTTACGAAAAATATCAACAAACCTGCTTCTATGAAAATGTGTTTAATCTCCAAGTTGTATGTAGGACAGATCAGAGAAAACACTAGAGATGAGTAGTTATTTTTCCTGAATCATTTAGGGGAGGAAGGGGATATGCTATAGGAATCTGACTCGGACATAGGCACCGGTGCTAAGCAAAATAATGCGTCTCTGAAATGTCCATATCCTAATTCCTGAAGTCAGTGACTATGTTATCTTACTGGCAAAAGAGACTTTGCAGATGTGATTAAGTTAGGGATCTTGAGCTAGGAACAGTAGCCTAGATTATCCAGGTGAGTCCAATATAACCACACGGGTCTTTTAAAGAGGGAGACAATGTCAAAGTCAGAGAAGCAGATGTGACAAAGGGAGTAGAGGTTGGAGTGGTGCGGGTCTGTGAGCAAGTGACACAGGCAGCTTGTAGATGCTGGAAAAGGTGAGGAAATGGATTCCTGCGTAGAACTAACGGAAGGAATGTGGCCCTGCTGACACCTTGATTCTACCCGGGGAAACTGATTTAGACTTCTACCCTCCAGAACTGTGAGATAAATGCGTTGTTCTCTGGCACTAGCTTTGTGGCAATCTGTGACAGCAATAGTAGGAAGCTAACAGTACCATGGCCCATCTCTGGCCCCACTGGGTCCTCCAAGGCAGTCAGATTTGATCTTTCCTCTTACCCAGCAGAAGTGAATGGAGCCATCCGTGACTTTAGCCTGAGCATCTCTGGCCAGCTGTGTGTCTTTAAATGAAGGTCCTGCAAGCAGGTCTCTCTGTTTGTGACATTTCAGGGACCTTACATCAGCCACTACGAGGGCCCTTGGTGTGGCAATATGAAGTGATGAGGCAAGGTCCCCCCAAAACCCTGGGTAGAACACTTGGTGAGGCCACAAGCTCACAAGCCCTGGGTGAAAAGTCCATCCTCACAAAGAGAACTCTTGAGCTCACAGTCCTTCTCTTTGTGAAAGTTTTTGCTCACTGGGTAAGAAGTGTTGTCTTTCCAACTGCATGGTACATGTGTCAAGGTCAGACTCTATGCTTTATGGACATCTGTAAACCCCACAGTTCCCCACATCAGGGGCACCCAGTGGATACCATGAGAAACAGCAACTTCTCTAAGGTGCTGCTTGAGTGATTTTGATTTTTTCCTATTTCCCTTTTACTATAAAGGTGCTGTGTTAAGTATGGTATGTTATCTCCTGATGCTTGTAGCAACACTATGGGAAATCTTATTATTTTCATCTTACAGATGCAGAAATGGACATTTAGAAACTAAGCCCTGATAAGCATTAAGAGGTGAATGGCCCCAGGTGTGCCCTCCTAACCCCTTCACTTTAGGTGCTGTCTTGTGTCAGAGGCACTCCAGGTGGTGACAGTGGCCTTTCTTCCTGCAGGCCTGCACTAAATGCCTTCTATTGCCTGAGTTCCAGTGATGGCTCTTATTACTGTTCATGCAGAAGGAAGGAGAGGAATGAGAAGGTTGCAGAGGGCTAAATCCTCAAGACCAGATAGAAAGAACGGTCCCTTTGGTTCAGGTGTACTTGGCCTTTAGACATTAGTTACATTACACAGAACTCTGACTTCTGTAAATGAGCAGATTCAAAGAGCTTTATATGTTCATAATTTATTTTTCTCTATTTTCTTCTGTGATAGGCAGACTCCTAAATTGATTTGCAAAATTCTCACGTCCTGTTTCTAAAGA
The DNA here is from genome assembly GCA_007922755.1 of Pedetes capensis. Classification (NCBI taxonomy): domain Eukaryota; kingdom Metazoa; phylum Chordata; class Mammalia; order Rodentia; family Pedetidae; genus Pedetes; species Pedetes capensis. The sequence goes on along the minus strand of VMDO01010566.1, from coordinate 29,504 downwards.
TTAACTATATGTATACCTCCGGAATGGGCTGGGATTTAGCTCAGTTGGTAGAGCGCTGCGCTGCAGTCTCTGAGGACCCGAGTTCAATTCCCAGCACCACAAAAATGGGAGAAGGGCCTGGCAATCCACTCCAAGGCAATTCCGAAACAGTCAGCCATTGAAAACCCTATGAGGATCGCTATGAGTTGGATACCGACTCAACGGCACCTAACAACAACAGCAATAAAGCGTGAATGAAATATCAAATAAAGGGTGAGTATCACAGTGAAATTCAAGATAAAAAATTATCTGAAGGGCTGGGATTTAGCTCAGTTGGTAGAGCCCTGTGCTGCAGTCTCTGAGGACCCGAGTTCAATTCCCAGCACCACAAAAATGGGAGGAGGACCTGGCAATCCACTCCCAAGGCAATCCTGAAACAATCAGCCACTGAAAACCCTATGAGGGTTGCTATGAGTCAGATACCGACTCCAGGGCACCAAACAACAACATTCCTCCAGAAATTGATGTTAAAACAAATCTACAATAAGGTGGTGTTAGGAGGGGGAGCCCTTGGGAAGTGAGTAGTTTATGAGGGTGCAGCCCTCAAGAATGGGATTAGTGCCCTTATAAGAGACATGAGAAAGATGATCTTTCCCTCTGCTATGTGAGGATATGACAAGTTGTCCTTTTACAAACCAGGAAGAAGGCTCTTTTACCAGAAACTGAATTGACTGCCATCTTAATTTTAGGCTTTTTAGTCTCCAGAACTGTCAGAAGTATTGTTTTGTTAAATTACAAATCCTATGGTATTTGTTGGGTTGGGATTTAGCTCAGTTGGTAGAGTGCTGCTCTGAAGTCTCTGAGGTCCTGGGTTCAATTCCTAGCACTGCAAAAATGGGAGAAGGACGTGGCAATCCATTCCCAAGGCAATCCCGAAATAATCAGCCATTGAAAACCCTGTGAGGGTTGCTATGAGTCGGACACGACTCGACGGCACCTAACAACAACAATAACAATATGGTATTTGTTATAGCAGCTCAAACTAACTAAGACACCTGTATAATGCACCCCACCTCTGGTGAATATGATGGGCTATCACTCCCATGATTAGGAACCTAGTCAGTGGACTTTGAATTGATCAGTAGCAAGATAAAACACCAGCATTTAACAAATCAGTAGTGTAAATGATAATCTCTGATTACCTCCTCTGAGGAAAAGGTTTTTTGGGGCTCTGAAACTACTGGGAACCCCTGAATAAACCTACAAAAGGAGTAGGGACAGCTAACATTCACAATGCCATTGGACTGTGTTAATGAGGAGGGCTTGGGATGGAGGCCAATCACTGAGTCTGCCTACACCTCTTTTTAGCTGAAAGAGACTTTTTCTTGGGAAAGTGGTCAGTCTCTCAAACATGCAAGGTCCTATCCAGAAGGAAGGTTACCTTGAAGTTACCAGAAGTCACCTTGAGGGTTATCAGATGGCAGGTTACCAACCCCAGTGGTATTTGCTTCCCTGGTGGCAGGGTTTTTCCCCTTCTGTTGCTTCCACCCTCTTCTACAGACCCAGGGCACACATTCATTCAATCATATCCTTCCCTCATCAAGTTCTTATTGAGCAATTAATATAAAGAACATTGGCCCAGGCTCTGGAGGACCCAGGAATGAAACAATTCCTTGTTTGTGGGAAGAGGATGGAATCCATATAGACATAACACTTAATAATTTAAAAGGCACCAACTTTTTCTAGAGGCTGAGTGTGTGCTTGGAGCTGGCCCAAGAATTGGTCTCCTTAATGCTATCAGGGGGCTGGGATTTAGCTCAGTTGGTAGAGTGCTGCACTGCAGTATCTGAGGTCCCAAGTTCAATTCCCAGCACCACAAAAATGGGAGGAGGACCTGGCAATCCACTCCCAAGGCAATCCCAAAACAGTCAGCCATTGAAAACCCTATGAGGGTCGCTATGAGTCGGATACCGACTTGATGGCACCTAACAGCAACAATAATGCCACCAGTTGTGTCCCTTTGACTGCCCTTCCCAAAAGGGTGGCAGAGCGGCTATTTTGATTGTCAGAGGACTTCTAGAGCCTCCATAGAGCTTAGAACCATCAGGGACCTCAAGATACAGTTGTGAATGAATAAATAAAATGAATGGATACACATCATAACTGGCTTTGATACTTGTTGTTAGTGCTGTTGGGTGGTGTTGGACTCATAGTGACCCTCATAGGGTTTTCAATGGCTGATTGTTTCAGGATTGCCTCAGGAGTGGATTGCCATGCCCTTCTTTTTTTGTGGTGCTGGTAATTGAACCCAGGACCTCAGAGATTGTAGAGCGGCGCTCTACCAACTGAGCTAAATCCCAGCCCTGGCTTTGATACTAGTGTTACCATTTCCTTCAGTGAGGAGCCCAAGGCTCAGGACAGGTGGGTAACTCATTATATTATTTATATTATAGCCCATGTCCAGATTCCCATACCCATTAGACCACTGGGCCATCTTCTTGGCTCTATCCTGCCCTCAGAGGTACACCAAACTGATGGTTCTTCAAACTGTTAGTGCACAGCGGTGCATGGTGTGGGCTGCGAGGCTCCCTGCGGGCGCCCTCTGTCAGTGTGGGGAGGAGGCGCAGCCACCCTGAGAGCTGATGCTCAGGTGAGCTGACCCGGAGTTGTGGTGGACAGGTGCTGGGTCCTAACGTAGACTTTGGGGCTACCTGCCTGTCCATAAGTGTTTATTTTCACTTTTCGGGGAGCTGAGCATGTGCCCTCAGTGGGATCTGGATGTCACCTGTGAGTTTCCCCCTGAAACCCTGAGATCAATCTTTCTCTCTCTCTCTTTCTCTCTCTCTCTTTCTCACTTTCTCTCTCTCTCCCTCCCTCCCTCTCTCTCTTCTTTCTTTCTTTTGTAATTTTTAATGTGCAACTTAATGGATTCCATTATGACATTTCCATATGTGCATTTCATTGTACATTGCTCAGGTAACTTTCCCCTTACCCTCTCATGACTCTCCTCCCCATTCCCATCCCCCACCAGTGGTCTCCTTTCTACTTGCATGTCTTTTTGTCAGATTATTTATCTATATACATGCATTCCGATTTTGATATAAATCCAAACTTTTTTCTATAGTGATCTACCTTTTTACATTCTCAGCAGTATTACATGAGTGATATCATCCGTTTGCATTATTGCCAGCATTTGGTATTATTACTATTTTTTATTTTAGCTATTCTAGTAGGTTTTGTTTTTTATTTTCCCCTATTTTTTCCAACATATTCATAATTTTGTGCTGTTTACATTAAGATTGACTTCTCCCCCTTCATCCCTCCTCGTTGACCCTCCTCCCCCTCCCATCTTGTCCCATCTTCACTTTCCTCTGCTAGATCCCTCCCTCCTTTTTTCCACTTCTTAACTTGTCCCTTCTACACTAAGTTTAATTGTGCATTTTTAGTGTTTCAATGTATGTATAGGATTTTGTCCTTACTTTAAGTTTGATTCAGCACCCACATATGAGTGAGAACATATGGTATTTCTCTTTTGGGGCTTCTGTTTGTTCACTTAAGATGATGTTCTCCAATTCCATCCATTTTGCTGAAAATGACATTATTTCATTTTTTTAACTGCTGAGTAGTATTCCATTGTGTATATGTACCATAATGTTTTTATCCATTTTTCTGTTGATGGGCACTTTGGTTGATTCCATATCCTTGCTATTGTGAAAAGTGCTACATTGAATATGGAGATGCAGGTGTCTCTGTGGTTTGATGACTCATCACCCTTTGAGCATATTCCCAGTAGTGGTAATATTGGGTCATATGGAAGTTCTATTTTTAGTTTTCTGAGGTATCTCCATATTGATTTCCAAAGTGGTTGAACCAATTTACAGCCCCACCAACAGTGTAAGAGGGTACCCTTTTCTCCACAACCTCGCCAGCATTTGTTATTGTTTTATTGATCTTGGGTTTTAGAGATATAAATCTCAGAGTTTTAGAGATATAAATCTCAGAGTTGTTTTGATTTGCATTTTCCTAACGGCTAGGGATATTGAGCATTTTTTCATGTGTTTCATGGCCTTACAAACTTCTTCAGTTGAGAAGTGTCTATTCAGTTCCTTTGCCCACTTATGTATTGGATTGTTTTCTTGGGAGTTGCTTTCTTGAGTTCTCTGTAAATTCTGGAAATTAGTCCTCTGTCAAATATGTAGAATGTGAAGATTCTTATGGAAACACAAAAGACCACATGTAACCAAAACATTCTTAAGCTGCAAAACTAGTGCAGGCAGGATCACAATCCCTGACTTTATACTACAGGGGTATAATACCAAATCAGCTTGGTACTGGCACAAAAATAGGCCTGAAGACCAGTGAAACAGAATTGAGGACCCAGAGATACACCAACGCATCTATAGCCACCTGATCTTCCACAAAGGAGCAAATAGGCAAATTGGAGAAAGGATAGCCTTTACAACAAATGATGCTGGGAAACTGGGATTTCCACATGCAGAAAAATGAAAACAGATCTGCACCTCTCAATATGCATGAGAGTTAACTCAAAATGGATAAAAGACCTCAACATAAAATCAGAAACCTTAAAATTATTAGAAGAAAAGATAGGCAGTACGTTTCAACATATAGGCATAGGTAAACATTTCCTTAGTAAGACTCCAACTGCTCAGGAAATTTCAACAAGAATAGATAAATGGGATTACATGAAATTAAAAAGCTTCTGTACAACAAAGGAAACAACCAACAGAGTTAAGGAGATTTCTTATCTCTCAGGAGGCCTCTGGGCCTCTTTAAGGAGACTGGGATATGGGGTACCCTTTGGGAGAAAACATCAAGGGGCCGAAGAACTTAAAAATGACAACACCTCACGTCCTCCAGAGGGTGAGGTTCTTTCTAGTAACTGGACCCATGACTTCCCTCTGGGGAGGAGGGAGAAATGGGGTTGGGGAGGGGAGGTGCCTTTGGGCAGACCAGAGGAACTTAGATGCAGGGGTCCCCTAAATTAATTGGAAGCTGAGAAGGCCTTTGCTTCTGTCTTTTACAACATCCTTTGTTCCAATCTTGCCTGGCTTACCACATCAGGGAACCTGTTTGCCTAAGAGTCACATCCCACTGATATTTGGGTTTATTCTGCTACACTCCCACAGATAGTAATTATACTCCCTCCTGGTGCAGTAGCGTTACTTAATTCTTTTAGTTTCTGCCCCACTTCCTCTCAGAAATACACAGACAACACTCACCCACATCCAGGGAAAACACAAATAAGATGTCTTCATTCTCTCTAAAAGTGGTGGTTTTGTTCAGTTTTAAAGTTAAGCAAGGACAACTTTTGGGATTGTTTGGCCTGATCCTTCTCTCATAATTATATATACTTCATTTTTCTTCTTCTTCTTTTTTCCTATTGAAATTCCAAACACACAAAGTCAACTTTATTAATTTATATCTCTAAAACCCTGGCATGCTTATTGCATCATACTTCTCCCACTGGAATTGTATATTCCCTTGATGGGGAAATTAAGCTCCATTTATTTGCAATTTGTTGTTGTTGTTGTTGTTAGGTGCTGTTGAGTCAACATCTGACTCATAGCAACCCTACGTATAACAGGCAAAACACTATTGTCAGTACTTCTCTGCTGTTCATAGGGTTTTCAATGGCAGATTGATTTTTGGGAGTAGTTTTCTGGGTCCTTCGCCCAAAAGAAAAGGGGGAAGAAGGTCCCACCAAGACTTGAACTCAGATCGCCAGATTCATAGTCCAGAGTGCCCACCATTACACCATGGAAGCCACTGTTTGGAAGTATGTATACAAAAATAGATTGCAAAATAAACGGAGGTGATGAATTTTTCTGAAAAGATAGAACAAATGCATTTGCTGGCCTAAGTGATTTAGTTCTCCCAGAGAGTTCCAGAAAATAGGATACAAGAAGCTATGCCATCACTCCGTGCAGTTCCCCAAAAGGAGTTTGGAGAATATAAGATTTGGAGCCACCATTCTTTTCATAATATTCGGTTCCTAATCATTGTATTCCAGATATTGAACGCAAGCTTTTAATCCCTTCTACCAAAATGTTTTGTGCCTATTTGAACACTTCTAAATTGAAATTCTAAATTAGTGTTCATTGAAAACTGGTTTGACACAAAGAAAGGAACATGAATGAAACTGTCTAAGCCACCTATGCATTTCCAAGTTCTTGTTCAATTCTTTGGATGATTTATTCAGTTCCTAAGTGCCACCTCCAGAGGGCACAGCTGTCCCAAAATATTTTTGTTGGTTTTTTTTTTTCTTTCTTTTTCCCTTCAGATTTGCCCAAGCTCTTGAGTAAGGGGCTCAATAGTTGGTGATTGTAATTCCTGGAATCTGAACTTGAAACATTTTTGTGCAATATATTTTAATGCTCATTTGGATGTTATGGCAGTCCATTTTATGAGGGTATTTAGCATTTGTCATATTTTTACTTTTTAAATAATAAAAAATTAAACCTAACATTGTTAATTTTCCCTTGACTTAAAACCGTCTCCAATTCTTTGCAGTCAATTTGAAGTAATAACTCTAAACATAGCCAAGCAGCACCCTTTAATTTTTAAGATGTATGTAAAGTTTGTTTGGCTTTGTATTCCCAAGAGATTGCATTCAAGGTCCTAGGTCTCCTAAAAAAGAGAAATATACTATATGTTCTGCATAATATTCTTTTGAATTTAGTGCTGTATATATCCTTATACAGTGTGGTATTATATTCAGAATAAATTCCTTGGGAGCTTTTTATTCCGGAAGCTACACAAAACATTGGGGAGATTTATTTTTGCAACATCAAAATTTATTGTGACTATTCATTTAAAGATGCTTTTATTTATCTGCTGAGGGGGGGAAGTTGACATGAATTTTCTCAGAAAAGAATATAATTTTCTTCTAGAATGTATATTAAATGACTCATTCTCTCCCTCCTTTGTCCTAGCTTTCTGTCATTTTTGGTGTGAAATTGAATCATGTTAGGCTAAAATCTAAGAAGAGGGCAAAATAAGGCTTCAAGCAAATGATTTACACATATTTCTTTTCTGTGTTTTCTTTCAAGTTCTCAATTGCTACTCATTTGGGGCTGGTTTTCTTTTGCTCTTATTTATTTGTTATTTTCTAGTTAACATTACAAACAAAGAAATTGGCAAAAGTTTGAAAGGGATTATTTGTAATATTTAAAAGTGCTTGAGATCTATTTCTACATATAAAAAAAGCTTTCTAGATTTTGGAATGTATATCTCTGTTGGCATGGAAAATTTTGGAAACTAGGAGAAGTGTTGAAAGTGTTTAACTTTCATGTTTGTGTCTTGTAAAATGAGAAAGATAGAGAAGCCACAGAAACAGAGTATTCTGTAAGAGCCCATGCTCAGGAAATGGTGTTAGCTAAACATGTGGAAGAATCAAGAGAGGGCTTGAAGAAATATCCCTGAAGCCAAGTTAAGCCATGGATGAGCCATTCAGGGCTAATGTGTATAGGACAGAAGTATAATTAGCAAATCCATGATTTTAACCCTCTTCTATTTCGATTCAAAAAGCTAAGTGTTAGCTTAATGATTTATCCTTTGGCCTGGGTATTAGTGCTCTCTCCCCAGTGAGACAGTGGAAGATCTTTGATGGCAAAGAACCATGTCTGAGTTATTTTCTCTTTATCCTGTGACAGTGACTAGCCTCCTGTTAAGTAAAGACCTTTCAACAAAGAGTTGTTGATAAGTTGTTTGCCTTTGGAATTGTTGACCAGTTAGGGGATGCTAGATTCTTGAAACCTTCAGGTATTTGTGAAATCCAAAATGCTTTTCTATAGTGTGTCTCCAGGAGGCTCATGGAGTACATTTCATTAGGTGAATGGTTGTGTAATTGTCCTCTGATAGGTGATTTGCAAGGATTCTATCATGAACATTTTGGATTTTTGGTGCCATCATGTTTATGAATTTGAGATAAATTTGACAATAATATAGTAGAAAGGATTCAAATGCAGGTGAAGTTATATAGAATATTTGAAATGGAAGGATCAAGAAGCCAAATGCTTCAGTAAAGCAGACGACCAAAATAAAAATACGTCCTTCCTTCCTTCCTTCCTTCCTTCCTTTCTTCCTTCCTTCCTCTTTCTTTCTTTTTCTTTTCCTTCCTTCCTCTTTCTCTTTCTTCTTTCTTTCTTTTTCTTTTCCTTCCTTTCTCTTTCTTTCTTTCTTTCTTTCTTTCTTTCTTTCTTTCTTTCTTTCTTTCTTTCTTTCTCTCCATCAGTCACTTCCTTCCTTCCTCCCTCCCTTCCTTCCTTCCTTCCTTCCTATCTTCCTTCCTATCTTCCTCCCTCCCACCCTCCCTCCCTCTCTCTCTCTTTCTTTCTTCCTTTCTTCCTTTCTCTCTTTCTCTTTCTTTCTCTTTTTCTTTCCAGAACATGCCAGGCAAGTACTCTACCACTGAGCTGCACCACCAACCCTTTTTAAACTTTTTATTTTGAGACAAGGTCTCACTAAATTGCACAGGCTGCCTCTGGCCTTGAACTTGTGGTCCTCCTGCCTCAACATCCCGAATCTCTGGGATTACAGGCATGTGGCATAGCACCTGGCTCCTCTTTGCTCTTGCCCCTGTTCTTATATTATAGTGGAGCTTTTACTCATTCATCATAGATGTTAACTCCAAAGCAGGGGTAGTCCTCTCTGACCCATGGATGTGCTTAAGCAGAGGCTACAGGGTTGTGTCTCTGGTATCTGCTGACTGTGGAGGAAGGTTTTAATAGGTGACCTCGGAAGTCACCTGCCAGTGAAAATGCTATGGGATTCTGCTTGGGCTCCCCTTGCATTCATTTTGTTAGAATCAAAGATGGCTTTACAAATGCTGAAGTGTCATTAGGAAATGTGAGATGAAGACCAACAAGCTGAAAGCGTGGCATCATTAGATTAAGGGTGTGTCATCCCAATTCAGGGTCATATTTCTTGGTCAGTACTGCCTGTTAGCCTAGGGACATGTGTTAATTACATGGGTAGTTCAAATTTTCTGTCTCTGGCAGTTGAGTCTAGTTTATAATGTTTATAATTCTAATCCAATTAAGAATGCATTCAAAAAGCTATAGTTATTTGCAAGAATCTAGAAGTAAATTCCTTAGTAAAATTAATGGAGCTTTGATAAAGTGAATCATAACCTTATTTTGCAAAATCTGGCTGTTCTATCAGCTTTGTTTGAAGCCTGGCAGAACTTTTTGGAGAATTATGATGTAGATTCAGGACAAATATGTTCTGTTTCATTTCTCTCAGGATCTGTCTTAAAGTTTGCCTTCTCCCAGCTCCTCCCACAATCTCTAAAGCTGTTCCATTTATTTAAAAGGTAAATAATCTAAACAGTTTCTGGTTTTCTCTTCTTGTCACAGCATCCCCTGGCTGTGTATTTATCCACATAGATTAATGAATTAAATTAGAAACAGCATCTAATTCTGTGTTGCAGATAGAGTATATTGCATTATTGATGTTCAATAAATGTCCAAACAATTGTCACCAATATAGTCACCAATATCCCCTTCCCTCAGTTACATATGGTGATTTTAGTCCAGTGTAGTTTGGTCCAGTATAATTGTGGGCTGACTTTGTGCAGTCAGAACCTGAAAGCCAGGACTACATAGTGGTGTTTAATGTAAGTGACCTCCTGGTGTCACTAGAAAGACACTTGCTAGACACAGAAAGGTCATATGTTTGGCCGGCAGAAAAGGTACAGGATATACAAACCCCCAGTCACATTGTGCCTTTTCAAAGTCTGTTTGATTATATTTGCTGTGATGTGGACAGGTTCCTACAATTTATCTTCATTCTCAGAAAGTGGTTTGGGTCTGGTGATTGTTAATTCCGGAGGTGACACTTTTAAGTCCCAATGTTTGATGTTCCATAGTGTCAGAAAGAATGATTTTTGACTCTTTGATCCTGTAAGAAAAATCCAATTGTTTTCTCTCTTACAGTTCATGCCAATAGATTTTGCTCCTTCACAGTTTTAGCAGATATTTTTCTTTCTCAAATATGCCAGTCATGATAGGGGAAGACCCATTAGGACATCATAATAATACAAATAGCAAGATGATGGAACTGCAAATATAATGGGGGTGATTCTTAGAGCAAAAATTGGTTATGGTCATCAAGCTGGAAGAGTATTTTGCATGGTCCAGAGCACTCTTTAAGGTCATGCCTGTAGCATTCCTCACTTTAAAAACCATCCTTTACTCACTGAGAAAACAGGCTGAGGAATAAAGCGATCTGGACATGTTTCATTTAGTTAAGGGCCGCCATCCTCTTGGTTTTCCTGGTAGTTTTCAACCTCTTTAGTTTACTAGTAATGTTACTTGGAAAGTTAAAAACAACCTGAAAAAGGAAAATAATAGCAAGGAATAAGGGCAGTGACAGTAACAATGAACTGTACTCTCTAGACTGTTCACAGAATGGCAGCAAAGACAAAGAACTTTTTTTCTTGTTTTGTAGAAGCTGTCTTCACCTTTTCTTTCTGTTCAGTCCCTTTCTTCCCTACTCCTGGCTTCTTTGCAGCTTCATTGTCTTATCATGAATGACTATTCTAACGTCTCCTTTGTCTTAATAAATAAGATGCTATTACTGTTACTAATTTTCTGTTTAGCATTACAGGCTTTAAAGTGGTACTCTTGAAGATTTTAGAATAATTACAATTTTAAACCTTTTCTCTTTATTTTTCATTCCTTGAATCTGATTTTTCTCTTAGTCAAAGTGTTTTGTTTATTCTTTACTGCTTTTTTTTAAGGATAATTGAAAGTTGTTCTACAAATGTAGCTTTTAAAAAATCATGTTTCTTAGTGAAAAACAACAACCCTGAAATGAAAGCCAGCTTAAATCAGACCAGAACAGATTCACAAAGTGAAGCTGACATCCTGGAGGGAGAAAGGAGAAACGCTAATGTCCCAAGTAATCAGTTTGGGCCATTTCAGTGCTAAATGACAGGATCAAGAAGAAAAATTTTGAAATTGATTTTTAAGACTGTCTGAAAAAGGAGGCTGAAATGAATATTAAGTGATTTCTTTGGGGCTGTCAGAAATAATCATGGAAAAAGAGACAGGCCCAGTTTTGCTGCTGATGGTAGGATCAGGGAATTTAGAGGCAGTGCAGCCTGAAGATGGATTTCTGCACTCCAATTTTAAAGAAATGTTAATGAGTAGAAGGAAAAGGAAGCAGTGAAAGAAGCTAATGGAGAGGGGAAAGGAAAAGAAGTATTGCATAGCATGTCAGAATGATGGGAAAGCAGAACCTGCATGGGCATGTTCTATGTTCTGGACACTGTGGGAATAAAAGAACAGCTCCTTTCCCAGAGGGTGTGCCAGATGAGGTGTGGAGGTAGGGGTCATCTTGTCTGGGTACATCCACACTCTCCTCTACCCCTCCTGCCAGTAGCCATATACGTTCATCAGTTGGCTGGTTGGAGTGGGGCTCCATGCTGGCTGTTGAGCAAGCCCATATGGCAGGAGGATTGGATTTATGTCTTTGGTCTCATTAGCACCATGTTGGAACCAACAGAATTGGCCCACTAATTAATACAGAGATGTATTGGGTGTTCTCTGGGATTTGGAATCAGTTTCCCCTAAATTAGCCATGTCAGTTACCACAAGTCCCTAGATAGCAAAAGTTGGAAAAAATCTGGCAAGATTTAAAAACAAATAGGAAAACATGGAGAATTTGAATAAAAATAGAAAAGAACACCTACCTTACCAGGATTGTGCTTTTCCAGCACATGAATGTTAATTGTAATAGCTTCATAACAGACTAACACAGTATTTTGATGGGCTGATTTTTCTACGATGTGTTTTTGTAAGTTTCTTAAATTCCATTTTTTTCTTGTTTCCTGAATACATGGGCTTAAAAATTATCTTCTTTGGTTTTCTACCTACCCAGATTGAAATGAACAGCCAGCATTGATTCCCCTATCTTTTGCAAACAGTAACCAGCTTCCTTTTTGGAAACTTATCTACCTTCTCTTTGTCTTGTGGGATTGTATATCAAGTTACTTGGCCTTTCCTAAGCTGTGAGGTGGCAGTTTTATGATTCAGTCTAAGCCAATGCTTCTCAGTAGGAGTGATTCTGCCTACACGGGGACTACTGGCAACGTCGGGAGACATTTTGTCTTGACTAGAGGAAGTGCTACTGGCATCTGGTGTGTGGAGGCCAGGGATGTTGCTAAACATCATACTGTGCACTGTCTATCTGCCCCACCCCCAGGCATTACCTATCCCACAATGTCAGTCAGAAGAGCTGAGGTTGAGAAACTCTGGTCTTTAAGTCAACCAGATTTTTTCTTCTGAGACTGAGACTTCAGTGATATGAAATAAGTAACAAGTTAAAAACTGATTGGAATTCATTCATTTCGGTAGCAGTGTCTATTACAAAAGCCAAGTAGTTCTTGCTAACTTGATCTCACGTACTTTCCTTTTCCCATTTTCTGTGCCAGAGTCTCTATCCTTTTCGTCTGTTCCATGAGCTCTACTATACACTTTTGATAAAGTCTTCTGCTGTCTAAATTAGTCAGACTAATTTTCTGTTGCTTGCAAAGAACCTAAACTGATGTGGAATAGCTGATAGTTCATTTGTATGTATCAGATGGTACCTTATAAATATACGTTGTTGTTGTTGTTGTTAGGTGCTGTCGAATCTGGTCCAACTCATAGTGACCATACAACAAAATGAAATACTTCAATTCATAGGATTTTCGATGGCTGATTGTTTAAGGAGTGAGCTGCTGGGTCCTTCTCCCATTTTTGCAGTGCTGGGGATCAAACACAGGGTCTCAGAGCATGTGAGCACTCTACCAACTGAGCTAAACTCTATCCCTTATAAACAGATGTGTTGTTGTTAGGTGCCATGGAGTCAGGGTCAACTCATAGCAACCCTCATAGGTTTTTCAATGGCTGATTGTTTCAGAATTGTCTTGTGAGTGGACTGCCACATCCTTCTCTCATATAACCAGATAATGTTTTATAAATCCCTGTACATGGTTAAGTAGCTAGCTTGTGGGGAGGGTCAAGTTAGAGCAAGCAGAAACTGTAAGAAAGAGGTCCCTGTGTGTTTGAGGTTTCTTGTCCTGACCTGTATGCACCCTAACTGCAAAGGTGAATTAATAGACCAACATTGCCTGAGTTCTCCCTCCAAAGCAAGAAAATAAAAAAGTTTTCTAGAATAATAAGGCACAATGGTAGTTGATCAAGTACAAACTTAAGTATGGGACCTAAAAAGAAAAGAAAAAAAGTGACCTACTGTCTTTTCAACCACATTTGCCTTTGACCTCCTTGGACTATTATGGAAAAACATTTAAGCCAAGGGCTGCAAATAAATAATTTCTTTTCCTTTAAAAAAATCATTCTTCTCATTTCAAGCTTCATTTTAAAATAATGAAAGCCTAGGTGGCGTACCTTCCTCACAGGCATAGAAGTTTGCTTTAAAGATTTTTAAACCTAGGGCTGATGATGAGCTGGTGCTCTACTCCATTAAACAGGAGAAACTTTTCTCAAATTAAAATGATCCAGTGCAGAGTTGTTTGATTACTGAGGCTGGAATAGGGACTGTGGGTGGTTGCTTGAGCTGTTGGAAACCTTGGGAGCTGCCTCATAAAAAAAAAAAAAACCTGTTTTGTTGGACGCTTCTCCTTCCCAAGTGCATGGGTTAGAATATGTTAAACTGTTCTTCAGTGAACAAAATCATAAAAATACGTGAGCTCAGAAATAGAGGATTCGTGTTTGAGATCTCATGAGGTTCATTGTACTTCCAAGAGAGGGTTTCTTTTTTTTAAGATGCCAGCAAAATGCCATGGTATTTTATTTTTGCCTCCAGTAAATTGCTCTGGAAACTTAAACAAATTAAATATCGTGTTTTGTGTTTCTGAGACTCACTGGGGGCCACTCCATCTCTTTAGTCTGATGTTCCAGGGGGAGGGAGCATCAGTAAATAAGATATTGTTTTTAATCACCCTTTTGAAATAGTTATAAATATGATATGTGAGGAGGTTGCTGAGCCACTCAGGATCAACTGGAATTGAAAGGAGTTGCATATTATATAAAAAAGAAGAAAATAGAGGTGATGGTTTTTGGAGATATAAGGGTATTTGTATGCATATGTTTGTTTTGTTATGATATATGATGAGAAATCTGTTACAGATCAGAAATTGATATCTAGTATAGTATATTAGTGATAACCAATTAAAATCCATTGTCAAAGCTATTTTGAAACAAATTTAAAATTCATATTGATAAAAATAGTAATTAGTGGTCATCATGAAATTAAGGCAGAATAACAGAAATTAGCAACTAAAACTTAGAGCTTGCCTTCGGAAGTTGATAGGACTCTATTTTTCTTAAGTTCTCAATCAATCACTAAAGAGCTTTTTCCTTTATTTCTAATGCTGGTAAAATAGAAAGAACTTCCTCTCTCCCCACCCCACACACATGCTGAATTTTTCTAGAATCACAGTATTACTTCCATTTGATATCTTCCTGCTTAGACAAATGGAACATCTGGAAGGGCACAGTGATTAATTTTAGTGCTTCCTGCCCACCACAGGGTCTTTCTTCTTAACAATAGGAATTGTCTGGCTTGGTTATATTTCATGAAAACATCTCAACCCCCCTGCCCACCCCCAGCTTGAAATATTATATTTAAAGGCCAGACAGAACCCAAATGAATGGATGATTATAGCACCTTTCAAATGTCACTTAAAAAAAAAAAAATCTATGTAGTGAAGGCTCAAGTCCTTTGGGAAGAAGCAGGAATGAACTGACTGTCGCCCTCCAAGCTCCCGCTCCTCCCCCTGCTTGGCACTCAGCTCTCTCCCTCTCCACTCACTTTCTCTGCTCTCTCTCTCTCCCTTCCCTCTTTCCCTCTGTCCTCCCTCCACCGCCTCCTCCCATACACACCTAAGCAATATGAAATTCTGGTTTGGGTGTATGCCCTCGAGGCTGAACTATGCAAGAAGTGTCATCTGCGGAGGTGTTTCTTTTCAGAATGTCATTGTTTAACTTCAGGGTCCTGTTATTCTTGTGTGAATGAAATGTCAGAAACGAATATCACCATGTAATTTCCCCAGCATTGACAGGCCTTTGCCATCTGTCATTGGATCATCGTTTTACCTTTGGTTTCCTGCCATGTTTAGGGTTTTGACCTATCCCTTTGAGTTCTAGTAATTTTACCTCTCAATACAGCTTCCCATGAAAGCCTTTGCTGCCAGGTGGGACTTGTGACTTTAGGGAATGTGGTGATTTCTTTCACAGGCTTTGCTTATTATTATTTTTTAAAACTTCAAGTGTTATGAATCTTGTCACTTGAAGAATGGTAGTTTTTGATTAATCCCACGTGTATCTATTTTCGTTCTTGCTGTTTGCTGATGAGAAAGGGTCGCATTATACAAAAGTTTCAGCCTTGCTTTTTGCAACGAAGGACTAAGTTTTGTTTGCTGAAAGAGGCAGTTTAGGGAAGAAGAACTGGAGTAGAAAGGGAAAAATATTGTAATTTAATAAAAAATAAGAATCCAAGTTTAATTGGAAAGAAGGAAAACTAAAGTTTTTCAGTCCCTACACAGTGAAGATTTTGAAAAATCCTACTGCTCTGAAGTCAGAAGACGGATTTTATAAAGTACAAGCAGACTGTCTTTGAACTGAATTTTAAAGCTCAGCTGTCAGAGTTGACAAGTTCTTGAATTCAATTTTCAAACTAAAACTTAGAAAACTGGGGAAGACATTGTGTCTCCTCAGTAACTTATCAAAAGAAGAGAGGTGGCAGGTTCCCACTGCTATCTCTGGCCTGCCAGGTCCGGGAAGGCGGATGCACCCGTCAGGTTACCTCTGCTCCCTCTGGTCCATGATGCATTTCTGAGATGGGTGATGATATGAAGAGCACCAGCAGCTCCAGCTTGCTGAGATGAGAGGATAGTGACAGGTAGCCTCGCTCTTTTCCCTAAGAACGCAGTGAGATTTAAGCACCCGTGATTCTTGCCCAAGATCAAGGATCTTCATGGTTGGCAGAAAAATGATTAAGATGCATAAACATTAGCACATGTGTTGCTTTACAAGAACAAGGTTGACCTAAATAGAATTCTAGGCTCAGCCACCACCAGTGTGCTTATCTTTCTTTTGGGATAAAAAGCAGCTAGTTTGGGCTTCC
The DNA here is from genome assembly GCA_007922755.1 of Pedetes capensis. Classification (NCBI taxonomy): domain Eukaryota; kingdom Metazoa; phylum Chordata; class Mammalia; order Rodentia; family Pedetidae; genus Pedetes; species Pedetes capensis. The sequence goes on along the minus strand of VMDO01010566.1, from coordinate 13,370 downwards.
AACTTCTCAAATCTCCCTTACAGATGTTGACAGTTAACTGGTTATCCTAAAGAGGAAGACATTGTGCAACTAAATTCTGTATTAATTTTAACCTAAACAAATATTAAATATTTACAATGTACTATATATATTGCCTTATGGGAGATGGATGTGACAATCCATTCCTGTTGTTGTTGTTGTTAGGTGCCGTGAGTCAGTATCCGACTCATAGCAACCCTCATAGGGTTTTCAGTGGCTGACTATTTCAGGATTGCCTTGGGAGTGGATTGCCAGGTCCTTCTCCCATTTTTGCGGTGCTGGGAATTGAACTCGGGACCTCAGAGACTGCAGTGCAGCTCTCTACCAACTGAGCTAAATTCCAGCCCTATCCACTCCTGAAGCAATCTCAAAACAATCAGCCATTGAAAACTCTATGAATAACAGAGAAGCACTGACATAACATCAGACATGGCACACTCTGATATATTATATACAGGATCACCATGAGTTGGACCCGACTCTGCATCACCTACCAACAATAACAACAACATATTAGCTTGTTGTTGTTGTTAAGTGCCATCAAGTTGTGTCTGACTCATAGCGACCCTCATAGGGTTTTCAATGGCTGATTGTTTCGGCATTGCTTTGGGAGTGGATTGCCACGTCCTTCTCCCATATATATTAGCTTAGAGCCCATTAAAACCTTTTAACAACTCAGTGAAGTCTGCAATATCATCACCAGTGCACAGATGGGAGCTTAGAGAGTTTATTTAGGATTTCCCAACTAAGAAGTGCATAGAGTTGAGATTGAGACCCAGCTCTGTCTGACTCTTAACATTGTCCTTTCAACAGTACACTGTAAAATCTCCCCCAAAGTGATGACAATGATGAGCTCAGTGGTAGAATTTCTTCCTACAGATTTTTTCAGAGGTAAATAAATATCATGACCTTTTAAATACCCTTTGGGTTGATTCTACTTAATCTTAAATTTTCACAACCTTTTTTTTTTTTGTATCCATTCAGAATGTGGAAATTTGGGTTTATTAGCTGCTATATTTAATTTTTATCCCTATATCTGTTATAAAAACTTATTAAACTCAAACCTTATTACCCGGAACTCTCAGTTAGCCAGTTCCCTCCCTCCCTACTCTTCTGCTGTACTTTCAGAAGGAAGAAGAAAACCACAGAAAAATAAGCTCATACCAGACTTTTTTTAAAAAAGGTTAACTATGGCTATTATTGGGGCTGGGGTTTACTTCAGCTGGTAGAGTGCTGCTCTGCACTCTCTGAGGCCCTGGGTTCTAACCCCAGCAACATAAAAATTAAAGAAGTACCTGGCAACCCACTCCTGAAACAATCCTGAAGCAATCAGCCATTGAAAACTTTATGAATAGCAGAGAAGCAGTGACAGAGTGCTTGCGATGGCACACTGTCAGGGAATGTTTTCTGCTGTGGTACATAAGGTCGCTCTGAGTTGGACCTGATTCAACAACACCTAACAATAACAACATGGCTAACTTTTTAGTTAGATGTTAAAATATGAATGTATGTCTTTATGACTTTAAAATGCTTAATCAGTTGCAAAGTCCACTAAAACTGTTAAGGTAGTTGTATTAGGGTAAGTTCATGGCTGACAGATTCCCTGTATCCCAGTACCTCAATACAATAAAGGTTGATTTCTCTCCTCTTAACAATCCAGTAGGGTCAGTGGTGGCTGTTGCTCTGTTCCATACACTCACTCAGATACATGAACTCTTTCTATGCCATGATTCTGATATTTTAGGATCTCGAAGTTCTCCACTGAGTGATTGGCAACAAAGGAAGGCAGCCAAATTGGAAGATTATCTGGGAAGGTTTTGGGGCCAGAATTGAAAGTATACAATTACACAACTTCTCTGTCCACATTCCAAAGCCAGGTCCCCAGTCACACGACCCTACCTAGCTGCAAGGGAGGCAGGGGGATATAGGACAATTCTGTCCAGGAATTATTCCTATACTTCTTTTTAAGATTTTACAGCCACCCCCCCTTTTTCTTCTCTACCAGCAGACTGAACCCAGGGCCTTGCACATACTTTGCAAGTGCTCTGCCCCTAGGATGCACCGCCAGCCTCTTTTTCATTTTTTGAGACAGGGTCTCACTAAGTTACACAGCCTGCTTTTGGCCTCAAAGTCATGATCCTCCCGCCTCTGCCTACTGAGTTGCTGGGATTATAGACATGAGCCACCATGCCCAGCTTTCAGCCCTTCCAATATTATGTAACATCCAATTATCATCTGAGAAACATCTACTTATTATCAAGATTAGTGGTTTCCAAAACCTGAATCATTTAAAAATCTCTTTGAAAGTTCACTTGGATGCACACAGAATCAGAATGAGGACTGAATTGGGGGTAGCAGCAGGCCAGGAATCTACATTTCTCAGAAGCTGTCCACATGATTCAAATACATCCAGTTCAGCACCAGTTTGTTGTCTGGGAATCACTGATCTAGACAATGAACTTGATACAACAGGAACATGGATTAGCTCATTTCAGGAAGATTTTTTTAGCAAAAAGGGCTAGGAGGAAACAGTGATCTTTAGTTACCTAGCAAACTAACCCAAATCTCTGTTTATAATATTAATTCTAATTAATCATGACTTTGAACATATTCTTTGGTCCATTGTTTTGAAAATTCATAGTTTTTCATAGCTAAAACTGTTTCATTTCCCAGTGAAACACCCCATATAGGGGGACAGCCACCCTGGTTCTGTGGACACTAATATTTTATACTAATTATTTAAAAAATTCTCTATGTCTTAGTTTAACCTTTTGTACCTCCTATAAAGTACAATTATAGACTGCTAGTAACCTAAACTATCCCAATCAAGGTGAAAGCAACTGTGACAGTGAAACTGTTTTCTGCACCCAAGAGTCATTGAGTTTTAAATATTAAATTATATGTTTCTTACATTTAAAGTATTTGACATTGCCGCATTGTGTTCCTTGTGTGAAATACTTCTGCTCCATGTAGATTTTTAATAGTATGTGTTTTTTGGAGGATAAAATTAACCTATTACAACCAATAAAAGATGCAAAGGTGAAATTTGTTTCATCAGTTCTGTAGGACGATTCCATGGTTACCACCCAAGCAAGGGCGGGAGAGCACAGGTGATATTTCAAGTTTACTCATTTGTGTTGCCATCACGTTGGATTTATGAAAGCCAGCAGGAATTTATCACCCTTCTCTGTGTTTTCCAGAATCATAATTTTCTAGTCCCTTGGTTGCTTGTGAACATTTCTGATAAAATGTGACACTCTGCACCTTCATGTCACAAATTTATTTAAAATCTTTTTTTTTTTCCAGTACTGAGGGATTGAACTCGGAGCCTTGTGCATACTTTGCAAGCACTCTACCACTGAGCTGTACCTCTAGCCCCTTAAAAAAACAACTTGTTTATCTTCAGACAGGGTCTTATGAGGCTACACAGGCTGCCTCTGGCCTTAAACCTGGAATCTTTCTGCCTCCACCTCCCAGGTTGCTGGGATTACAGGCATGTACCACCATAGTCAGCACAAATTTGCTTAAAATCTTAACTTATATATTACTATGGTCTAAGAAGTGGATGGGCTGGGATTTAGCTCAATTGGTAGAGTGCTGTGCTGCAGTCTCTGAAGTCCCAAGTTCAATTCCCAGCACCGCAAAAATGGGAGAAGGGCCTGGCAACCCACTCCTGAGGCAATCCCAAACCAGTCAGCCATTGAAAACCCTATAAGGGTCGCTATGAGTCGGCTACCGACTCAACGGCACCTAACAACAACGAGAAGTGGATGAAAAACTTATGATAGCTGCATTTCTTTATTGAGGGTAGCACTGAAAGCCATTCTGTGGAGAGCTTTAATCATATTGCCTTCAATTCTTTTGTGCTCTACATTGTCTACCTAGTGATGTTACCTTTCTCAGTCTGTATTTGAGCATCCTCAGAATCTGATCTTTGCTTTGAAACTGCTGGTGACTTTCCAGCATTTACCCCATGGGCCCCCTACCCCAAATCTTTACCCTAACCATTTAGTTGATTCACTATCCCCTAGAGCATCTTGAGTTTTCTGGCCCTGTTTCGTTGTGCCTTGTATTTCTGAACTCCATCTCTTCTCAGATAAAATCCAACTCATTTTTTAAGATGGAGTTTAAAATGTCCCAAACTCTTAAACCTTTCCTATTCAACTTCCATACAACAATTATTATCTATGCATACCACTTGCCATGATGCATTCTAATTTAGAGCATGCATGTTTGATTTTCATTTCAGTGTAAGTTCCTAGAGATCAAAGATTCTACTTTACTCGCCTCTTCTTCCCCATATTTGCATTTGTAATGGTGCTTTAACCATAGCAAAAATTCAGTAGATAGCCTTTATAATAAATAGCACTCAGTGGAGGACTATGATGCAAAGTGAAAACCCAATCTGAGACTATTAATTTAGGACATGATTTCCTAAAGTGCAATAGCAATACAAATTACTTTCAGGAAAAATGAATCTGTTTACATTTACATAGGTTACTCTACTACAAGCCTTTTCCAGAGCTTTCAATATTGCTAATGTTAATGTCTGAGAGGAGGTAGTAAGTATCACATTTCATATTCTTTTGATCACAGAACTCGTCTTCTTCTTTTTCTTTTTCATTTTTTTGAAGCATATTGATAAATCAGGGTTTTAAACTCATTGGGGAAATATTAATTGGGAGTAATAGGCTACCTTTATATAGTGCCCTTACTTATCAAAAATCCCTTCACATTAAATCATTTTTCTCTTCATGTCCTTGACTGCTCATGAGAAGACAAAAAAAAAATCTTCTAGTTTTCATTCTTAAACATAATTGTTTTGGGTGTTGCACATTGATGTTTTGTAAATTGCCAAAGTTCATCAGATATATAGTTGGTTTTAGCTAGAGATACACGTATCATTCTGGAACATTCTTGGTAATCTCAACGAACCTTATAATAATAAAGACATGGAGCTGAGAGTCATATCCTTGTCAAATATCTTTCAAGAAATATGCAAAGACCTTTGTCTCAGTAGCAATTTTCCTGAAGGTCACTCACCATTCACATTATTTATGTAAATCTCCATTAATGCAAGCTTTATTTAATGATTTGCTGAATGTAAAGTCAATGATTAGGGTTTTTTTCCTTGTTATTGATTTATCTATTCCACACTTTCTTTGTGTGAATACACAAATTAAAAAAAATTGGATCATTGCATGTTTAGATTCCTCTCCTTTAAATAAGGTCTATTATTGCCAGCAATCATTGTCGGGGCTGTAATTGCATATACAGTGGATGAGATTGAATTTCAGAGCAAGAGGTGTTAAGGAATCTTTTAAGTTGAAGTTAAACCTATGATTTTTCATGAACTTTGGGGTGCCTAATTAAGCGATTAGTAACAAGCAGGAGTTTCCAAATGTCAAGTGCATAATTATGAAATAAACAAGAGCGAGTCTCTCCAATAAACTCTGAACTGTGCTGTAATACTTTCAATGGGCCCTAAACAAAAGTGTTCTAGTGAAGACCACGAACTTTGAGTAGATCTTCTCAGCTGATGGGAAAAAAATCTTGTCTTCTGGAGCGTAACTACTGAGTACATAGGATAAGAGGAAGTTTGAACCTGGTAAATCTATGAATGGATATTAATTTTAACTCTCAAACAATGAATTATAAAGAAATGCCATTTTATCTTATGTTATCTTTCTTTTGCTTTCTTCAGCCTCTCTCAGTGTTGAGCTTCATTACCAATTCTAGAATTCAAAAGTAGTTATTTTTATGCTGAAAAATAAATTAAATGTGATGGAGGATAGGGAGTAGAGGGTTGTAAGACAAGTCAAACATACTCATTTTTCTTTCTTTCTTTCTTTTTTTTTTTTTGTGGTACTGGGGGTTCAACCCAGGGCCTCGTGCTTGCATGATTTGCAAGTGCAGTACAACTGAGCTGCACCTCCAGCCCATTTCTTTTTTTACTTTTTGAGACAGGGTTTTGCTAAATTACACAGACTACCTCTGCTCTCGAACTTTGAATCCTCCTGCCTCTGCCTCCTGAGTTGCTGGAATTACAGGTGTGTGCCACCCTGCCTGGCTAAACATATTAGTTTTTGATTGAACATAAACTCCTCTATTAGGGTCAGTAATAGAAAATGAACAAACTCTCAGACTGTAACATTTTGTAAAGTTATGGAGGATGAGGGATCTTATTTTTGAATGCCCATGTCCCTTCCCTACCTTATATGTCAGGTAGTTCTCTACATAGTTACTATTTAACAAATTCCCACAGGTTTTAGTCAATTAACTATTGTTGTTAGGTGCTGTTGAGTCAGTGTCCGACTCATAGTGACCTATGTACAATAGGCAAAACAGTATTGTTAGTGCTTCTCTGCTATTCATAGGGTTTTCAATGGAGAATTGTTTTATTGGGGTGGGGAGAGTAGATTGCGGTCCTTCTCCCAAGCCTACAGCACCTGGTGTTCCCAGGCGGTCTCCCATCCAAATACTAACCAAGCCCAGCCCTGCTTAGCTTCCAATGTCTAACAGCTGGATAGGATGCCACGGTGGTACAGCTGCAGGCGATCATCTATTAGGCCCTATCCTAAGGAGGCTGGGTGTCAGATACACACATGCACAAATAGTAGTTCTTATCTTTGTCCGTGGGAAGTTCAAAAGATTTTTGAGGTAAGGTATACACAGTATACAAATAATTTGCTATTTTTATGATTAAAAGTTTTTCACTTATTATAAGTAATGTATACATCCATTTTTGTACTTGAAAATATAATGCATATGACTTTTCTTTCAAATAGATTAACAGAGGTAGGTGTGTAGATAGGTTGACATAGCTTATTTCTTTTTACTACTTTCATATCAACATACTTTATGAATTTCTCTATTAGTGGCTATTTGTGGTATATGTCAGTTTGGCATACATTGCAAATATTGTTGTTGCTAGGTGCCAGTCGAGTCGTGTCCAACTCATAGCGACCCTCACAGGGTTTTCAGTGGCTGATTGTTTCGGGATTGCCTTGAGAGTGGATTGCCAAGTCCTTCTAACATTTTTGCCATTCTGGGAATTGAACCTGGGACCTCAGAGACTGCAGAGCAGCCTCTACCAACTGCGCTAAATCCCAGCCCCACACTGCAAATAGAGAAACCTAAATGACAGTGGTCAAACAAGCTAGTTGTCTGTTCTTCGCTCATGGAAAAGTCCAGAGACAAGCGGTGCCGGGATGTAATGGCAAGGCTATTGTGTCCACAGATACCCATGCTCTTTCCAGCTCACTGCCCTGCAATGCTCTTGTCCTTGTGGTTGCTAGAGTTCCAGAATCACATCTGAATCCTAGGTAATGGGACTTCAGATGTGCTGGAGAAAGCTGTGCCTCTAAGGACACTTCCCAGATGTTGTATACACTATTTGCTTACATTTCATTCCACTGACCAAAATTTAGACTGCAAGGGAGGAGGGACACATGTTTCCTTTGTTGTTTTAGCTGAGCAGCAAGGTGAGTCCAGCTAAAGATCAGGGATTTTATAAGAAAGGAAAGAAGAGATTTGGGGAAGCAGCTGGTAGTCTTTGCCATAGATGGTTACCAATTGTTTTAATATGACAGACAATGCAAAAATGAACAGCAAAATGAGCATTCCTGAACAGGGATAACTATGTTGGTTCATGTGGATAAATGACACGTGTCACGTGAGCCACAGAGATAGAAAGTCCTTGAGGAGGGGCTCAGAAAAGGTTAAGGCGGGTGAGAGTGAGTTGGCTAGAGAGGCCCCCACAGTCAAGGTAGATCTGAACTTGATCTTGATGCCTGGGTAAACTGCAGATGGGAGGATGGATTGGAGATCTATCCAAGCCAGGTGAAGGGCACACACTGCATTCATCCATTCACTCAACAACTTGTGGTTGAGTGCTTGCCATGTGCCAAACACTGGCAATGCAGAGGTGGGACTGACATACACCTGCCCTCACTGAAACTCACAACCAACCAGTGGCACTTTGATCAGCAGAATGGCATAGGCCTTTGGGATAGCTGGCAAGGGGAGTTGAGGCTGGATGAGAAGGCTGGGGACAGTCTAAAAAGGCCATGAATGCCTAGTTAAAGACATCGAGCTTGGTCTTAAAGGCAGTACGGAGCCACTGAGACCTTTGATCAGAGAAGTGATCTGACTTGAATAGTGTTTGAGGAAAACCAGTCTGACATACGCAGGTTCACTGGAGGAGGCCAAGGAAAGCTTGAAGGAAGGTGGTTACTAAAATGCTGTTACTAAGCTTCCCATGCGAAGTGAGGGGGGCCTGGTTGAGAGAGCTGGTCTAGGAGACTGTACTACACAGAGCTCAGTTCCTGCCATTGGAAGAAAGGTGGTCTTGGGTTTAGATCCTAGTGCCGCCCCTTCGTGGTGTGTTGCCTAGTCCCTGTCTTAGTCCTCTTGGGCTGTCAAAACAAAATATCCTAATCTAGGTCGATAAAACAATAGAAATTTATTTTCTCATAGTTCTGGAGGCTGGGAAGTCTAAGTTCAAGGTGCTGGCTGATTTTGTTCCTGGTAAGTGTCCTCTTCATGGGGTGCAGATGGTCATCTTCCTTCTGTGTTCTTACCTGGTAAAAAGAGGATGGGCCCTGGTATTTTTTCCTCTTCTTAAGGGCATCAGCCCTATTGGATTAGGGACCCACCCTGATGACCTCATTTATCCAGGCTCACTTCCTCCGAGGCCCATCTCCAAATCTAGTGACATTGGAGGTTAGAGTTTCAACATATGAGTGGGAGGCACACATATCTAGTTGCTTACAGCCCATAGACACCTGCAGTCAGGTTTTCTCATCTGTAGAATGAGGAGAAAGTCCATTGACCTCTTGAAAGGGTTGTTGTGAGGATTAAGTGAGGTAAGGTTTGTAAAGCTGTCAGCCCAGTGCCTGGCACATGGAAGGTGAGCCAGCACTGGAAACCAGAAGACACAGAGGACAAGGCATCTTAATGGAAAAATTTTAAGACTTAGGAAACAGATACAGAAGACGAAAGAGAGTGAGGACACAGAGGTGGCGCTGAGGATCTGAGCCAGGGTGATGGGGAGAATGATGTCAACTGGTAGAAATAGGAGAGTCTGGGAAGGAGCCAGTTTCAGGGAAGAGATTGATGAATTTGATTGTAGGTGTGATGCATTGGTGAGACGGCTGCATACTCAAGTGGAAATTTCCACCAGACAGTTGGGGTTTATTTCCAAGGGAGGATATATGACTGCTAACGACAGCTCCTGGGGGACACCAAATTGGTAGAGGCTGAAATTTAGGAGGAATGAAACAGAGAATTCAGATGAACCTGCACAGATCCAATAAATTGGAGGCTCTAGCCTATGCGGTAGGAATTCAGTTTCCAAAAGTTTTCTGCTAAAACAAATGCATAGATGAGGCAAATCTTAAACCAAAGGCTCAACTCTCTGGGCCATTTCCCCAGTTCTCCACTTTATTTTGCATATTGTAGACACAGGAGCTAGTTCAGGGTCCAGAGCCCAATAAGCTCGCAAAAAAGAAATTTCCATCTTGAGCATTCAAGTTGTGATTTTACGGGTAGAGAAAAGTAGCTTTCTCAGCAATGGGGCAAAGTAGCTGGGAAATTTCTGAGCTAGGATATTGTCTTGAAACACTGCAGAGTCCTGGGCAGGCTGAAAGGCCCTTAGCACTTCAGGATCCAATTAAAAGGGAATTATTTTCCCATTCCACAGCTAAGGAAATGGATCAACAAAGAGGCTGAATGACTGTTTTTAAGCCTGACAGATGTAACACTGCAGACAAGGCAATGGGGCTTAGGAGCCCCCCACCCCCCGATCTGAGATGCCAAGTTATTTTCTTCTTGGTGTGATCTGTCAGTTCTCCCAGCAATGAGTCAGTTGAAATCAATCTTTGATAGACTCATGCCAGTAAATAAATAGCCCAGCTTTATCAGGTTGCAGGCAATGGAAAAGATCAAGTACTTAGAATTTATAACACTTAGTATTAGCTTTTCTTTCTCTGTCTTTTGGACTCTTTATTCTTTTCCTGTGCAATCCTCATACTCCTCCAAGTACGAGTAAAATACTGTTTCCTTCACTTCCATGTGTGTCTGCTCACTTTATGCTGCTGACATAATTCTTATGAACAGCTCTGGTGTCTTATCATCACAAAATGCATCTAACTTTTCTGTTTTATGCCTTTCTGGATTTTTCTGCTGTTTGTCACTACCTCATGAAGATCTCTGTCCTGTTGACTTCCTTGAGACACCACCTTTCATTGTTGTCATGACACCTGATAGACTGTTCCTTCTTGTTTTTCTTTAGGGGACCCCCTACTGCTTCCCAGTTAAATTTGGATTTCCTTTTCATCCTGAGAAAACTGTTTTTTCATTCTGTACACTCTTTTGTTTGGTTGCTGTCATCCATTCTCATGATATCGATTATCATCAATATGCCAATAACTCTTCAATCTTATCACTGGCCCAGATTTTCCTCCCAAACGTCAGACTTACATACGGAGATAGACAGCTTTATTCAGGCACCTCACAAGCACCTCAGGATCAAAATATGAGAAACTAAGAGAATCTTTCCTCCTCAAGCTCTTTTTCCTCTCTACCACAACAATCACTCTCTCATTTCTGAAATATGAACTCTAAGGACAAGTGTTAATCTTTTTCTCTGTTGCTCCCTCCACCAGATGCTACCCAGTAGTCAATCACTCCCCAGCTGCTGCCAGTATTACTTGTATTTCTCAAGTTTGGCATGTGGGGAAGATGATGAATATGGCATTGTTTACTGGGAAAAGCCCCCATGTGTCTGTCAGCTTGTAGTGCTGTAGGGGCTTGCATGTTTCTGTGATGCTGAAAGGTATGCCACCAGTGTTTCAGAGGCCAGCAGGGCCACCCATGGTGAACAGGTTTCAGCGGAGCTTCTAGACTAAAATAGACTAGGGAGAAGGGCCCGGCAGCCTGCTCCTGAAGTAATTAGCCATTGAAAACCCTATAAATAGCAGAGAAGCACTGTCAAATACAGTGCCAGAAAATGAGCCCCCTGCTTCCAGGCTGGATGACATTCAAGAAACATCTGGGAAAGAGGTACCTCCTCAAAATAGCAGCAGCTCTAATGTAATGAATAGAGTAAAGCCATTTTGCTGATGTGGCATGATTCAAAATGAGAAGCCATAGTGGCTACAACATTGGGCTCAACATAAAAAGATCATGTGCATGGCACAGTGTTGGGTAGTGTTTCATTCTGTTGTGTATAGGGTTCCCATGAGTTGGCTCTGATTCTATGGCACCCAACAAACAAAACAACTAGGAAAAGAGACAAAAATCAAGATCAAGGAATGTGTAGTATATAGGTGATGTCATTAAACTGTGTTCATCTTTAAGATAGACTACCTCAAAATAATCCATGCATTTTAATAGAATTCACCTTTTTCTTTTTATAGTAGTAGTATATACTATAAATAGTAGTATATATTGCAAACTTATAAAACAAAAACAACAAAACATTGAATTTTGTATCAGAAAGTGTATCCGTTTCTCCATTTTCCAAATGCGTACATGGAAATACACTAACTGGATTGCCCAATAACTAAAATACCTTTCCCAAGGTTGTAGAGCTATTTTGCAGTACACATAGAGGTCTTTTGATTTCCTCTTCTGTTCTCTTTCTCTTCCAACACATGGCTTCCTTTGTAATATATTGTTGTTGCTAAGTGCTGTCAGTCATATCTGACTCATAAGGACCCTAAAACAGAATGAACACTCCCCAACACTGTGTCATGCCCAGCACTATGTCAGTGCTTCTCTACTTATAGGGTTTACGATAGCTGATTGTTTCATTATTGCTTTGGGAGTGGATTGCCATGTCCTTCTCCCATTTTTGTGGTGCAGGGGATCAATCCCAGGGCCTCAGAGAGAGCAGAGCAGCACTCTACTACCTAAGCTAAACCCTAACCCTTTGTAATATATTTTTGTTGTTGTTAGGTGCCTTCAAGTGGGTGTCTGAATCTTAGCGACCCTACATACAACAGACGAAACACGATTGTCAGTGTTTCTTTGCTATTCATAGGGTTTTCAATGGCAGATTGATTTTTGGGAGTGGGTTGCTGGGCCCTTCTCCCAATTGTAATATATAGTATCCAGGAAATACTTCCAGATTAGATCCACTGGCATTTTCTACAAGCTTTGCAGCTTACTATTACACAATCCTTTAGAAACTGTTCATGCTGATTGTGAGGGTGGGGTTTGGACACAATCAGGTCAGCCTAATTGCACACAACCCACCATTAAATCTCCTTTCTTTGTGTTGAGTATTACCTATCAGTTACAGCACTAGATTCCTAATAGACCTAGGAGTAGCCCCATGTCCCTAACACAGGGATCTAGGTAGAGTCAATCAATTACAATTTGTACAAGAATTGAAACCCAGTTTTCAACCCCTCAGAAGTTGTTTGAGCCTCACTTTCTTTCATTATGGCATCATTGCAGTGGTCAGTGATGCTCTGAGCAACATCAGCCGATTAACCAGAATCTTATCCCTGCCTCACTTATTTATATGTTATTACTGAGTAGGCAGCACATTGTTTTAATGGCACCTGTCTATCCTATATTGAGTTTATTACCACCTATGAGATGATGTGCTGGAAAGTTACTTTCAATCCATCCTGTTTGAATAAAACATTACTCTAACACTGTGCTGAGGCCTGAGCTGGGTTCAGGATTGCTTTTTTTTTTTTTTGAGATTTTGTCAGACTGAGTATTTTTCCACTTACAGATAGAACAATTCAGGCACTAAGAACGGAAATGTATAGGCATAAGGCAGAAAGTTGGTAATGGAATATGAGCCCTTAGATTTCTCCGGCTTCAATACCAGGACACTATACATTCTTAACATCTATTACACAATGTTTCCTCAACTTCTTCTCAGCTTTATTATCCAGTTCTTTATATTAATTTTTGAAAGTATAACAAAAACGATGTTTCTGAATTGATAGAGTCTATGAGACTCAAAAAGGTTGAGCCAGATGGTGTGAGCAGCAGGAAGTAGCTCATCAGGAGAAGAAAGGTAATTGTGAAGGAATGAAGAAAAGGTGGGAGGGACTGTAAAATGATAATGAGGAAATCGAAAGAGAGACTATATGCACCACAAAAACTTTGACAAGAAATTTCTATTTGATTTAATGATACTTAGTTAATTGATCATAGATGACTGACTTTGTTCCAGATAACTAGATAACTAGTCCTAGATATCTTGAAAGATATGAATGATGTGGCTCCTTTTGTAGAGGAGCTTAAAGTCTCATCAGAAAGATAAATACTTATGAAGGGACTAGAAAAAAATGTGAGTTGCACCTCCATTGGTTTCTGTGTCCAGA
>VMDO01010565.1:0-71056 GCA_007922755.1 Pedetes capensis | reverse complement strand
CAGAAGATTTCAGAAGGCAGCTCAAGAAGACAAAAACAAATATTATAATGACATGTGCAAGGAGCTGGAGGCAGAAAACCAAAAGGGAAGAACATGCTCTGTGTTTCTCAAGCTTAAGGAAGTGAAGAAAAAATTCAAGCCTCGAGTGGCAGTAGTGAAAGATTCTACAGGGAAAATATTAAATGATGCAGGAAACATCCAAAGAAGATGGGAAGAATACACAGATTCATTATACAAGAAAGAATTGGTAGATGACCAACCATTCCAAGAGATTGCATACGAAGAGGAACCAATGGTGTTGAAAGACGAAGTGGAAGCTGCCTTGAAAGAACTGGCGAAACACAAGGTTCCAGGAACTGATGGGATACCAATAGAGATGTTTCAACAAACAGATGCAGCACTGGAGATGTTAACATGTTTATGCCAACAGATTTGGAAAACAGCTACTTGGCCAACTGACTGGAAGAGATCCATATTTGTGCCTATTCCCAAAAAAGGGGATCCAACTGAATGTGCAAACTATCAGACAATATCATTAATATCACACACCAGCAAAATTCTACTAAAGATCATACAGAAGTGAATGCAGCAGTATATAGACAGGGAATTACCAGAAAATCAAGCGGGATTCAGAAGAGGGCGGGGAACCAGGGACATCATTGCTGATGTCAGGTGGATATTAGCTGAAAGCAGAGAATATTAGAAAGATGTCTATCTATGTTTTATTGACTATGCAAAAGCATTTGATTGTGTGGATCATAACAAATTATGGATAACACTTGCGAAAATGGGAATACCAGAACACCTAATTGTGCTCATGAGAAATCTGTACATGAATCAGGAGGCAGTTGTTCGAATAAAACAAGGAAACAGTGATTTAAAGTTGAGAAAGGTGTGCGTCAGGGCTGTATACTTTCACCCTATCTCTTCAATTTATACGCTGAGCAAATAATCCGAGAAGCTGTGTTGGGGCCCATATTGGGTGAAGGGGAGAGCCGAGGATGAAGGAGATGAAGAGGCCAAGACTGATGGTCTTGAGCTCCACTTTATTCTCTATACTCATGCTTATATAGTAACTCAAGGAGATACTAAAAATAGCTCACAAAGGTAACTGCAGGGCAATGGACTTTGTAACAGTTATAAGGTTTACAATCAACTTAGTTAGCTTTCCAGTAACAGATTAATCCTAAAGATACAATCAAGGAACAAAGTTCAGATCTATACTCATGTTAATCAAGGAACAAAGTTCAGCAGAGCCTCTGATGTGTTGTTTCCTCATTCCACAGGTAGCAGAGCTTCCTGCTATGGTCACATCTGTCACGTAGCCATTTATGCAGGCATTGCCTTAGCTCATGTCGGGCCTATGGCTCCCGACAAAGCTGGACTTTATGAGGAAGAATGTGGCATCAAGATTGGAGGAAGACTCATTAACAACCTGCGTTATGCAGATGACACAACTCTGCTTGCTGAAAGTGAAGAGGATTTAAAACATTTACTCATGAAGATCAAAGATCATAGCCTTCAATATGGGTTACGACTAAACATCAACAAAACAAAAATCCTTACGACTGGGTCAGCATGCAACTTCACAATAAATGGAGAAAAGATTGAGGTTGTCCAAGATTTTACTTTGCTTGGCTCTATAATCAACACCCACGGAAGCAGCAGTCAAGAAATCAAAAGACACATTGCTCTAGGAAAAGCTGTGGCAAAAGATCTCTTTAGAGTATTAAAAAGCAAAGATGTCACATTAAAGACGAAGGTGGGTCTGACTCATGCCATGGTATTTTCAGTGGCATCATATGGTTGGGAGAGCTGGACATTGAACAAGAGAGACAAAAAGAATTGATGCTTTTGAATTGTGGTGCTGGAAACGTCTATTGAATATACCATGGACTGCCAAAAGAACCAACAAATCTGTCCTAGAAGAAGTACAACCAGAGTGCTCCTTGGAGCATTTTGCTCCTTGGAAGCAAAAATGGCCAAACTGCGTCTTACATATTTCGGACATGTAGTCAGGAGAGAACAATCCCTGGAGAAGGACATCATGTTTGGAAGAGTGGCAGGTCAACGCAAAATAGGAAAACCCTCCACCAGATGGATCGACACAGTGTCTGCAACAATGGACTTAAACATAAATAAGATCGTTTGCCTGGCACAGAATCGGCAAGTGTTTTGATCTGCTGTACATAGGGTCGCTATGAGTCGGACTCGACTCGACGGCACCTAACAACAACAACAACAAGTGGCAGCGTGGACCTTGTCTGTAAATAAAATTAAAAAGAGCTGGGGATATAGTTCAGTGATAGAGCGCTTGACTAGGATGCAAGATTTCAATTCCCAGAGTTCAATCTCCGGTACTGCCAATTCAATCGTTTTTTAGTATATTCACAGAGTTGTGCAAACAAAACCATTATCTAATTTAAAATATTTTCATCACCCCCAAAAGAAACTTGTAACTAATTGGCAATCAAGCACAATTTCCCCAACTCTGCCGGTCTTTAATAACTATTATCCTCTGTCTCTGTGGACTTTCCTGTTCTGGATTTTCCCATAAACAGAATTACAAATCCTATACTGTAGGTCACCCAAGAGGAAGGCAAAACTGGCGGTTCTGTCAGCCCCAGCCGTCTAAGAGTGGGTTACAACTCATGGAAAAGTCCAGGACTCAGTATGCTGTTCACCGCCAGGAGGCTCATTGCTCACTCATTCAAAGCAACTTTCTTCTACTTATTTCCCTACCTCACATTTTCTGGCTCTAAACTACATTTCCCAGAAACGCTTGCGGCTCTCCTAATGCTCCTGGCGCAAACCTGAAGACCTCGTCCTGTGTCTCAGGGACCATATACAGTGACTCCTTGAGTCTGGCCTGTACCATTGAAAGGCGCTCGGCTCCAGAATGTCGGCCCGCCGTCGAGTGGTAGCTTCACAGCGAGCTTGCCTCTGCGCCTCAGAAACCGAGGGCCTCAGTTCTGAGTGCAGAGCAGGTCTGTCGACCTGGCCTAGGCCGGGCGCTGGCAGGAATTCCCCAATGGGCGCCATTCTCCTCGCGAGGTCCGGCCGCAGACTACATTTCCCAGAGGCCCCCGCGAGAGCAGGGCAGCCCCTTCATTTGCCTGCGGGACCCTCGGCGTCCGGAGAAGAAAAAGTGCGTGGTGAGCGGCCTAGGCCTTAAGGACTCCTCCGGGGGTGGTAGGTGCGTCCCTGGGTGTCTGAAGGGACGGTGCCAGGCAAGTCCGGAGTGTCGGGAGCGTGGGAGTTGACCGGGCTGCGGGAGCAGCCGCGAGATGTGAGTTTGTGTGTGTGGTTGTAACCTTATGTAACTGTGGCGCGCAGTGTGTGTGGCAGTGTGATTGTGTGTTTCTTGGGTGGGTGTGTCATTGTGACTGTGAACATGCGCAGAGCTGTGTACGTAGGTGTGCACATCCTTTGTGGGTGTGTGATTGTAACGGTGTATAGCAGTGTGCGTAGTTGTGATTGCCTCCCCGTGGCTGGACTGGGATTGTGTGTGACAGTGTAACTTTCTGTAACATTGCGTGCGGAATGGGGGGCAAATCAGTTATTATGTATCTGTGACTGTCACTCTGAGAGATGTGTGTGTGTGGTTGTTTGAATTTTAGTAGCACTATGTGTACTGGATGCCTGTGACTATGTGAGTGTGATTATGTAACTTTATGAAGTACTGCCTGCGTGGCTGGAAGGTGCTTGTAAGTGTGCCAGGTTGACAATATGTATGTCCTAGTGGCCATTGTGTTACTCTGAATTTGTAGTTGTGTTTAGTTCTCAGTAGGGGAACTGGAAGGAACTGCAACTGTGTGTCTCCATAGTGAATGTGATATTAACTATTTATAGCACTGTATGGTTTTGTGTGGTGTAAGATTTGTTGTTGTTAGGTGCTGGCAAGTTGGTATCCCATCCATAGCCACTCTATGTCCAACAGGCGAAACAGTATTGTTACTGCTTCTGGGCTATTCATAGGGTTTTCAATGGCTGATTGTTTTGGGGGAGTGGGTTCCTGGGTCCTTCTTCCAAGCCTACAGCACCTGGTGTTCCCAGGCTGTCTCCCATCCAAGTACTAACCAGGCCCGATCCTACTTAGCTTCCGACATCTGACGGGATAGGTCACTGCAGTGGCACTGCTGCAGGCTAGTGTTAGGTTTGAGAGGTCTGTAAATGTGTGGGTGTGATTACATTCTCAGGGTGGATGTGGACTGGGACTGTGTGACCATATGGAATGCTGCTGTTTGGGTGAAGTGTGCCTATGAGGATGTATGCGGGTCCCTTTGGTGGGTGAGTGACTGCAACATGGGGTACATAGGTGTCAGATGCCTGTGACTGCCCTGGTTACTTCAGCTATCTGTCCTAAGAAACTCTGGTGAGGTGAGGACAGACTCTGTTCTCCGACAGCATAGACTTCACCCCTACTCTAATACCAGAAATGCTTATAACAGCCTAGACTTCTGTGACCCCTCCTAGTCCCTCCTTTCCATGGATAGTAGATGTGGGTCCTGAGTGACCTCTTATCTGATTGTCTAGGCCACAGAAAAGGCCTGGAATCTCAGGATTCCCTTTCTCTTCCTCAGCTCTGCTCTTCCAGAGGTGCCCAGAGGAAGAAAGAATAATGGCTGTTGACCAAGTCAAATATAAGGTGCACTGGGATTCCCTTTTGGCTCTTCTTCTCCTGGCCTTGCTTATTAAGTGACCTGATCCTTAAAATTTTTACTTTTAAGAAAATGAGAAGAGCCAGGCGTGGTGGCGCATGCCTGTAATCCCAGCGGCTGGGGAGGCAGAGGCGGGAGGATCGCAAGTTCGAGACCAGAGGCAGTCTGCTTAATTTAGCGAGACCCTGTCTCAAAAAGTAAAAAAAAAAAAATGGGCTGAGGTGCAACTCAGTGGTCCAGCACTTGCAAAGCATGCAGGCGTGAGGCCCTGGGTTCAACCCCCAGTACCGAAAAAAAAAAAAAAAAAAAAAAAAAAGAAAATGAGAAGAAACCCTAGGATACACATAACACAGTTCAGTATTCTCCCTAACTTCCTTCTACGTAATGGTCACATATTAACTTGGGAAATAGATTTTTTTCCCTGTGTATAAATTTTTGCTTTTTGTTTGTTTTTGAAACAGGGTCACACTGTGTAGCCCACACTGGCCTCAAACTTGCAATCCTCCTGCTTCAGCCGCCCAAGTGCTGGGATTACAGGCATTACAGGTGTGTACCACCACAACCCAGCTGTGTTTTCCTTTTTCTAAATACACATACACACACACCCGAAACATGATTATTTGAAACAATTTGGAAGATAGGAAATAACGAAGACCAAAAGTATATCCCTACCTCCCAGAAATAACCACTGTTAGTATTTTGATCACTTTGCTTCTTACAAGTTTCCTATGCTCCTATGGGCTGGGGTCTAGTCCAGTTGGTAGAGAGCTGCTCTGCACTCTCTGAGGCCCTGGGACTGCGTTTGTATGTGGTGGGGTAAATGGATCAACTGTCTTGGGCTTTGGAAGTTTTTTAGTTACTTTTCTCATTGTTGTGACAAAATACCTGACATAAACAGTTTAAGGGAGGAAAGATTTATTTGGGCTCACAGTTTCAGAGGGTTTAGTGGTCACTTAGCTCCATGTGTGTGAAAATGGCACCACGTGGCAGAGAAGAGCTATTCACTTCATGGTGGATAGGAAGAAAGGAGGAGAGAGACAGAGACAGGAAAGGGCCAGGGACAAGATATCTCCAAACACCCACTCCCCATGACCTACTTTCTCCAGCTAGATCCTACCTCCTAAAGATACCAGAACCTCCCAAAATAGCACCACCAGGTAGGGACTAAGCCCCAAAACATGAGCCTTTTAGGGGGGATGCTTCATATCCAAACTATAACAAAGCAAAAATACTTCATTAGGGAAGGCTCTGGTCTTTTCATTTGAATGTACGAGGTTCCAGGCCAAAGGGTACCATTTGAGTGAGTCTGGCTTGGGATCCTGAAGGCTTTAGAAAAGGGATCTGCTCAGGGGAAGTCACACCAGCTCAGTCCAGGGTTCACTAAGGCAGGCAAAGCCTGTCCTGAAGCCCTTGGCGGAGGCAGGAACGTGGGTTGTTTGGATGAAAGAGCGCATCTGGATCTCCTCTTGGATCCAGCTACAAGGATTTGTCTTGCTGCAGGTAAAGCCTGGTGTTTCTAGGGTTGAGAAAGAAGTAGTATTTGTTCCCTACTCCCACTAGCTAGAGTTGTGTCATAAGACTGAGGGAAGCCAGGAGTGATGGCTCATGCCTGTAATCCCAGGACTCAGGAGGCTGGGACAGGATGACCTTCAGTTTGAGTCCAGCTACTTAGCAAGTTCTTGTTCAGCCTGTGCTACAAAGTGAGACTCTGTCTTAAAAAAAAAAGAGAAAAGAAAGGAAAGATAACTTTATCTGACCATTCTTAAAACTGTAAGGTCTGTATGTTTTCTGGAGGATTTCATTGCTTCCCCACTCTTGCTTTCTGAGAACACTATCTGTTTTTAGGAAAACACCCCTGAAGAGGACTGACTGTCTCCTGAAAGCCATGGCTGAGGTGAGTTGATGCTGTTTCTTGCCTTCCTGACATTCAGTTCTTTTTTCACATGGGCCGGGCACAGTGGTTCATACCTGCAGTCCCAACTACCCAGGAGGGAGGAGGATAGCAAGTTCTAGGCCAGCCTGGGCTACATAGCAAGACCTTATCTCAAAAAAAAAAAAAAAAAAAAAAAAAAAAAAAAAAAAAAAAAAGGAAGGAAGGAAGAAAGAAATGTGAGTGTTTGCTTTCTTTATCTTGACATTTCTGACAAACAAGTTTCCCCTTCAGGATCCTAGTCACCACTTCCTCCCATGCTAGCTAAATAATTGTACACCATCCCTCAGTGCCCCTCTTTTTCTCAACCAGCATTAGTATTTTCATTGAGTAAGTAACTGAGCATCTCTTTTCTCAGCACTGTCCAAGAAACTATGATGGAGAGGAAGTGTGTCCGCTTAGGGAAGCAAGAGTACATTTCATGAATGAAATTGTCCTTCCTAGGCTGTTATTTGATGAGGTGGAGATGTGAGTTGCTTAGTTGGGAACAAACATGGAGAAGCTAAGATTATGTTTACAGACTGGCATTTTCCAATAAAATAGGATGGAAACTGATATTGGTAGGGACAAATGGTAGACTGTTGAAAGATCTGGTTCATGAGGCTTTGGGACTCATGAGGTAGCTGATAAAGATCTCTGCAACTCTATTAGGGTATCTGTGTTAACCTCACATTACTATAAGAAATACCTGACATAATCATTTTATAAAAAGAAAAGGTTTATTTATTTATTTTTCATGACACTTGGGGGTTAAACCCAGGGCTTTGCACATACTTTGCAGTTGTTCTACCACTGCGCTGTACTCTCAACCTTTTAAATTTTTTTAATTTGGAGTCAGGGCCTCACTAAATTACACAGGCTGCCTCTGAACTCAAACTCTTGATCCTCCTGCCTGTATTTCCCGAGTTATGTGCGAGGCTGTGGGTTCAGCCCCAAAGTACTGGAAATACAAACAAACAAACAAACAAGAGAAAGCGAAAAAGTCATTGTTCCTAGGCCTTTTCAATGGACAGTATCAGGAATTTGTTCATTTCTTTAATATGAAATAAGCTCATTCATTATTCGTGCATCTATTTCTCTTTCTGTTTGGTTAAAATTTTTTTGGTTTTTGGAGATAAGGTATCACTGTATAACCCAGCTGGCCTCAAACTCGCTGTGTAGCTCAAGCTAATATCAAGCTTATGATCTTCCTTGCCTCAGCCTCCCTAGTGCTCAGATTATGAGTGTGCACCACTATACCTAGCTTTCTTGCATCTATTTTTGAGAGCCAAAGAATACTGGTTCTCAGTGACACCAATATAAATACTCATTTGCTTAACCCAACAATACAAGCACAATAGTCTTGGGCTTATTTCTTTTATTACACAGTGTGTGTGTTTATTGTTTCAGGGATCTGTGGTGTTCAGTGATGTGTCCATAGACTTCTCTCAGGAGGAGTGGGAATGCCTGGACTCTGCTCAGAGGGGCTTGTACAAAGATGTGATGTTGGAGAACTACAGCAATCTGGTTTCAATGGGTAAGGGATCTATACTGATAATTCAGAGTTCTCCTCTGGAGTATCTGTGGCTTCCACAGTGAATTTCTCAGCTGCTTGTCAGATGAGCAGCTGAACTTCTCCTTATTCCCAAATAAATATTGTCAGTTGGAATAAAAAAGAAGTGTGGGAAATGGGCAGCTTGAGTGAGCTATGGACTATCGCTAAAACTTCATTTTCATTTTCTTTGGTGCTATTCCTGTAGTGGAATTGCTTGCTTGATTGCCAAGGGACTGGGTCTGATTTCCATACAGTACAACCATGTTTTTTCTCATGATCAGGACTTTACATTCCTAAGCCTCAAGTGATCTCTTTATTGGAACAAGGGAAAGAGCCCTGGATGATTGGCAGAGAGCTTACAAGAGGCTTATGTTCAGGTGAGTGAGTGAGAAATGACTCAACACAGCAATGATTATAGGTAATAATTCAGTTGGTCACTGAGCAAACAGCCCCTCTGTGATGTTATTTTGGAAGCTTCTACCAAGAACCTAGGACTGGGGAGAAAAAACCAAGTGCTTTTAGCATGAGTTTCCATTAACATGTTTCATCCCTTCCCTCACTTACTGTTCTGTTACTCTTCCTGAACACACGTTTTAATTTCAAGTGGAAGGTACTTTTCACTTCTCTTCCAAAGAAAATTTTTCCTTTTTGGTAGTATTTAGAGGCTGAACCCAGGGTCTTGCTGTACTTTGCAAGTGGTCTACCACTGAACTGGACCCCAAGCCACTATTTTTTTGTTTGTTTATCTTGAGACAGGGTCTTTCCATGGCACTATGTTATACTGCATCTTAATTCCTGTCTCTCTTGAACTCTAGCTACCTCATCTCTCAGCCACTGGGGTGGAACATGAACAGATCTCCTGTCTTCTAAGATCAGCATCATGAAATCCCAAGGCAAACAGTACTTTCATTGAACTCCAAGACATGAAATATTCTGAGTTTCTCTATCTGCCACTTATATCAACTTAATTTAGTACCTTACACTCACTTAGGCTCTTCCACCGTATAGGTAACCATCTATCATTACTGCTTTCAAATTTCATCTAGTACATCTTTTATTTTGGAGCTTACTCAGTTTCCACCCCTAATTTAGTGTGCTGAGATTCAATTCTGCACTATCCATTTAGTGCAGATCCCACAGTCCTCCATGCTGCTGACTTGACTTTAGATGCCAGCCCCAACTCTTGGGAATCCCCAGGCCACCTGCATTTTGAACAACTGGCTATAAATTCAGAAGTTTCCAAGACCCCTCAGGTTCAATAATTTGCTAGAACAATTCATAGAACTCAGGAGAGCTCTATACTTGAGATTACAGTTTTATTACAAAGAATATGTTTTAGAATGAGATCTTGAAGGCTTTTGGATACTCCTTCCCATGCCCTCTCCTTGTGGAGTCAAGATGTATCACAATCCCAGTAGATCAGTGTGCTCCCTAACTGCAAAACTCCACTGAGCTTTGGACTCCAGAGGTTTTTTTGTTGTTGGTGGTTTTGTTTTTTGTTTGACTGGTTGGTTTTAACATAGGAATGATTGATTAATTATTGGCATTTCAGACTTTACCCCCTCACCCCTTGCCAGAGGTCCGGCTGCTGAAAGTGCTAACCCTCTCTCTGATCATAAGCTTTGCTTTTCTAGTGACCAACCTCTATATTGAATTTTTCTAAGGCCACACTATTGAGTTAGCTCATTAGCTGAACAGAATCTCAAGAGTTTTTGAAGTTCAGTGCCCACAAACAAGGACAGAGACAAAATTTAAGCCAGTATGGTAAAGCAGGCCTACAATTCCAGCATTCAGAGGAGGCAGAGGCAGGAGCATCCCAAGTTTGAGGCAAGCCTGGACTACACAGACTCCGTCTCAGAAAAAAAATTATCTTTTATTCCACAAAATATTCAAAAATCTTCCTGCAGCCATACCACTGTGGCATCCAATCCCATCAGATCTCAGAAGCTAAGAGTCAGACCTGGTTAGTACTTGGATGGGAGACAGCCTGGGAACACCAGGTGCTATAGGCTTGCAAGAAGGACCTAGCAACCCACTCTCAAAAAACAATCAGCCATTGAAAACCCTATGAATGGCAGAGAAGCACTGACCATAGAGTTTCACCTGTTGTACATAGGGTCGTTGCGAGTCAAGACACCGACTTGATGCCACCTAACAACAACTAATGTGCACATATATGTGACTAGTCATATTTTAATATGGAATATGGCCCAAGCATTGTACGTTTACTAACCTTTCTAGATATTTCTGACACATACCCATATTTGAATAATCATTGTGGTACCTTATTTTCCTAGTCTTCTCCCTCTGCTTCCTATATCTTGTTAATGTCTGTGCATTTCTTTCTCTTTTTCTTTTCTTTCTTTCTTTTCCTTTCTCTCTCTTTTTTTTTTTTAGTACTGGAGGTTGAATCCAGGGCCTTGTGCTTGCATGCTTTGCAAGTGCTGTACCACTGAGCTGCACCCCCGGCCCATTGTTTTTTTCACATTTTGGGACAGGGTCGTGCTAAATTACACAGACTGCCTCTGGTCTCGAACTTGCGATCCTCCTACCTCTGCCTCCCAAGTTGTTGGGATTACAGGTATGCATCACCATGCACAGCTTCTCTGTGCATTTCTTGTCTATTTTTCAAACTAAATACATCCTTGAGAACCATATGTGATTTCCATACTAGATATTATTTTCACATTAATTTCTTCATTTCCATCATAAAAGTTTAGCTTTGCACAAGTAGAAGGGGTAAAGAGTACTGCTTTCTTTTCTTTCAGATCTGGAATCAATGTGTGAAAGCAAGCTGTTATCTCTAAAGAAGGAAGTTTATGAAATAGAATCATGCCAGAGGGAAATAATGGGACTTACAAAGAGTGGCCTTGAGTACTCCAGTTTTAGAGATGTTTTGGAATATAGAAGCCACATTGCAAGACAATCGGGATATCAAAATGGGCAGTTAAGCCAAGAAATACTCACTCATGAATATATGCCCACATTTATTCAACAAACTTTCTTTACCCTACATCAAATAATTAATAATGAAGAGAAACCCTACGAATGTAAGAAATGTGGAAAATCTTTTAGTCAGAATTCACAATTTATTCAACATCAGAGAATTCATATTGGTGAAAAGTCTTATGAATGTAAGGAGTGTGGAAAATTCTTTAGTTGTGGTTCACACGTTACTCGACATCTGAAAATTCACACTGGTGAAAAGCCCTTTGAATGTAAAGAATGTGGAAAGGCCTTTAGTTGTAGCTCATACCTTTCTCAACATCAGAGAATTCATACTGGTAAGAAACCCTATGAATGTAAGGAGTGTGGGAAAGCCTTCAGTTATTGCTCAAATCTTATTGACCACCAGCGAATTCACACTGGTGAAAAACCCTATGAATGTAAAGTATGTGGGAAAGCCTTTACTAAGAGCTCACAGCTGTTTCAACACACGCGAATTCATACAGGTGAGAAACCATATGAATGTAAGGAATGTGGCAAAGCCTTTACTCAGAGCTCAAAGCTTGTTCAACATCAGAGAATCCACACTGGTGAGAAACCCTATGAGTGCAAAGAATGTGGCAAAGCCTTTAGTAGTGGCTCCGCACTTACTAATCATCAGAGAATTCACACTGGTGAGAAACCCTATGATTGTAAGGACTGTGGGAAGGCTTTTACTCAGAGCTCACAGCTTCGTCAACATCAAAGAATTCATGCTGGTGAGAAACCCTTTGAGTGCATTGAATGTGGGAAAGCCTTCACTCAGAACTCACAACTTTTCCAACATCAGAGAATCCACACAGATGAAAAACCATATGAATGTAATGAATGTGGAAAGGCCTTTAATAAATGTTCAAACCTTACTCGACATTTAAGAATTCATTCAGGTGAAAAGCCCTATAACTGTAAGGAATGCGGGAAGGCTTTCAGTAGTGGTTCAGATCTCATTCGTCACCAGGGAATTCATACTAATGAATGATAAAAATGACAGCTCTTGTCATCTTAATATTTTAAACAAAAATTCATGTCTGGTAGTTATCATCTTTTGCTTTATTTTATATTTAAATTTTTAGTCCAAACACATTTCATTCTAGGTTATCAGTTCAGAGTCTAAACTGACATCTCTCCCAGTCTTGCATCAACCATTGCTATTTGTTTAGTAGCTCTTTCTTTCCCATTGTTTAGTGATACCTTATAGTCTTGTTTATATTTGATTGTATTTTCAGGGCTATCTTTTCTGATCTATGTGTTTGCAATTATCACACTGCTTAAATGGTATGGCCTTTAATTATTTTAAATTCCTTGTGCAATTATAACTTTGTTTTTCAAGTCAGCATTGATTTTTTTGTTTCACTTCGTAAGTTTATGTTTTTTATTGTAAAACAGAAAACAAAATTAGAAGTAAAGAAGCCAAAGTTAATTGTAATCATACTGACTGCAAGTGATTATTTTCAATTTGGTAAAACAAATTCTGCTGGACTTTGTTTTTTAAGGAAGTATATTTATGTTACGCATGCTGTGCCTTCACTTGCTTTTATCCCAAAATATCATAACTGCCATTTCAGTAAATATATTTTTTTATTATTTTTAATGACTTATTTCATAATTCTTAAAAATGACTATTATTCATGCTATCATTGCTTCTAAATTTTTATAGTTATAAGAGCTGTCCTCATTAATATGACTTAAAATTTATCTTTGAATGCTTACTTTTTTCTTTTAAAACATTTAATTGCTGAAATTATCCACATTTTGTGCTTGTACATTATTTTTTCCTTTTCATTAACCTATTCCTAATGCCACATTAGAAAGGTAATCATGATTATAAAAGTGTTGTATGTTCTTCCAGATACTTAATTTTTTTTTATATATGTTAGTAGTATTTTATTTCTGTGTATAAATATATACAGTCATATGTATGCATTGGTTTGCTGTGAAGACTCAAATGAATTAGTAAATGTAAGATACCTATTCCTAAAATACAGTATTTGTTTAACAAATGTTTTTCTCCATTATCATTTATATACTTATTATCATAACTACCTTTATTGTGATTTGTGAAATGGACTTTTGGTTATGTGGTGCTGGGGATAGAATCCAAAGCCTTGCCCACCTAGACAAGTGCTCCTACCACTGAGATATATTCCCAGTCTGTGGAAAGGATTTTTAATTATGTTGTTTACATTTGTTGAGGGGGCTTGAGTTTAGTTCAGTTGGTAGAGGCTTCTCTGCTGTCTCTGAGGTCTTGGGTTCGATCCCCAGCACCACAAAAAAATGGGAGGAGGACGTGGCAAACCACTTCTGAAGCAATCCTGAGACAATCAGCCATTGAAAACTCTATAAATAGCACAGAAACACTGACATAGTGCCAGGCATGGCACAGTATTGGAGAGTGTTTCATTCTGTTGTACATAGGATTGCTATGCGTTGGACCTAACTCGGTGACTCCTAACAACAACCTTTGTCAAAATCAGATAATTCATAATGAAAAAAGAGAAACAACTGTAATGACTATAGGAAAGAAAGCCTTTTCCTCAACACTAGTTGTTATTCAGCATAGAATTTAAAAAGGAAAAAAAGGATATGGGGGTAATCTTTATTCAGACTTCTTTTATGTTGTACAAAGAATACTAGTCTAAAACTCTGTGGATATAATAATGGATAGTTGAAAGCACAGCTGTCAAAACAGCAGGAAGACATGAGAATATTTTCCCTAACTTGTCCCAAAAAAGCAGAGGGCATACAGGTCATATTCTTTGATCACAATAGGGGAAACAGTAACAATAGGATAGCCATCAAATACCTGAGGTGTTTTTTTGTTTTTTTTTTTTTTAATTCTTTTTGAGACAGGGTATCACTATGTAGCTCTGGCTGGCTTTGAACTTGCAATCTTCCTGCCTCAGCCTTCTGAGTGTTGGAGTTATAGGTGTGCACCACCAGACTCCACAAATGAGTATTAATTCAATATTCCCTATAATTAACATGTGTTAATATATTAGTTACTCTTGCATTACTTTGACTTAAATTCCTGACAGAAACAGCCTAAAAGAGGGAAGATTTATTTTGGCTCATAGTGTCAGAGGGTTTTAGTCCATCATTGTGGGGAAGGTGTGGCAGAGCAGCTCAGTTCATGGTGGTGGGAGTGTGTGGTGGAAGTTATGTCTTGTGAGGGACCAGGAAGCAGGGGCTGGGTATAATCTTGAAAACCTTTCCCTTAGTGAACTACCTTTGCCAGCCAGGCCCCACCTCCGAAAGAGTCCACAACCTCCCAAAATGGCACCACCAGCTGGGCACCAAGTGTTCAAAACATGAGCCTATGGGGGACATTTCAGACTGAAACCATAAAAGTTAAGGAAATAAATCCCTGTTATACATATTTAAACGTGAATGAAACTGAGAACACAATTGAAAAACACTGAATGGAAGTAAACGTTATATTGAAGGTTTTCTAACCCAATATGCATTCACATATTAAAATGCTACAAAGAGTATTAATAAATAAAACCAAACATAGAATCCAAGGAACTAAAGCAAAAGTGAATTGTTGGAAGAGAAAGGTATTACTAGTTACAAAATGCAGAAATAGCTGAGGCATGGTTGTGCACACCTGTTAATCCCAGGCAAAAGGATTGAGATTTTGAGGCCAACATCAGCTACATAGGGAGTCCTGTCTCAAAAACAAAACTTTAAAAATCCTATTTTTCAATGGAACTGTATTAAGAACGATGGAAGCCAAAGATCCTTGACCTGAATGCCTAATAGAAATAGAATAGGTGAACAGAGAACTGCATAACTTTCTGTTCCTGGATGCAGATGCATGGTGCAGATATAAGCGGGTGAAGGAGTAGGGCTACTAAGAGTGAAGAGACTTTGTGAAGATAAGAAATTGTAAGAACCTAAAAATGATGCTTAGAGCTGGATGCCGTGGCCCATACCTGTAATCCCAATGACTCAGGAGGCTAAGGCAGGAGGATTGTGAATTCGAGGCCAGAGGCAGCCTGTGTAACTTAGTGAGTCCCTGTCTCAAAGTAAAAATTTTTTTAAAAAGGGCTGTGGGTACAGTTCAGTAGTGGAGCACTTACCTAGCATGTGTGTGATCCTGGGTTCAACCTCCAGCAAAAATACAGTAAAAATAATAATAAAATAAAATGATGCTTAGGACTTTTAGGGTGGATTAGTCTCTGGAAAAGCCTCAAATGCAAAAGAGTACTATCAACCAACTTAACTAACATTTTAATGGTACTCTTAATAACCAGAGAAGATGCCTGCTTTTCACTTATTCCCCCGCTTTTCAATTATTCGTCAAACACACAGTGGGCCATAGAATAAGAGTCTGTAACTTCCAAAGGACTAAGATGATACAGACTATGTTCTTTTAACACAAAATTAAATAGATTTCAATGATTGGACATATGTAGAAAATCCTGTTTTCTTCTGGATGTTTGATAAGTTTAAATTTCATATATGGTGTTAGGTAGAGTTTGAGGTTCATTTTTCCCTCCACATAGATAGTTGTTCCAGTACCATTAGTTAAAAAGACTTTATTTTCTTCCATTGAGTTGCTTTGGCAACTCTGTCAAAAATCAGTTGACCATAAGTGTATACCTATATATTAGCAATATACAATTGGAAAATTAAACAAAAATATACCTTAGAATAGCATTAAAAAACCTGGCATACTTAAGAATAAATCTAACCAAGATATGAAAGAGGCTTCTATGGAAAACCACAAAACATTAATGAGAGAAGTTAAACAAGAGCTGAATAAACAGAAAGTGTGTTAGGTTTCTGTCACTATGACAAAATATCTGAGAAACAATTTAAAAGGAGGAAAGTTTTATTTTGGCTTACGATTTCAGAGGTTCAGTCCACGTGTACACGGCTCTAAGTTTCTGAGGCTGCAGTGGGGCAGAATATCATAGCAAGGAGCAGGAGAGCAAAGATAATCACTTCATTGGCCAGGAAGGCAGCATAGAAAGGATCCTAGAAGTCAAAGTCAGTATTGAAGTAAAACAAAATTGGAAGACTTAATAATATCTACTCAAGACTTGTGATAAAGCTGTCATAAAGCAATAAAGAGTGTGGTGTTAGTCTAAGGAGAGACAAATAGGGCAATGGAATAGAACAGAGGCTAGAAATAACAAAACACCTGCAGTGCAACTCATATATTTCAGCATGTCACAAAGCAATTTCACCATGGAACCCATTTTCCTTTTAATTGGTGTTAATATTTGTGAGAAATAAACACACCTGGGAAATGTTTACTGACTAAATTCATGAACAAAGGGATAACATTTAGGAGATTATTGTAGGGTAGTTAGCTAAGAATTTGGGCTTATCTGTGCCACGAAAATTGAGTCCTGTAGACAGTCTCTATTTTGTCTAGGAGACAGTTCCTGGTCTGCAGATGAAATACTTCTCACGAAAGATCACATATATCTTTCTTTTTATCCATAATTTCCCCTCCAGCTGGATCCTATGAGTGAGTCTCTTTTAACATTTAATTATATTAATTTTTATAGGAAAAAGTGACATACAGTCAAACATTTATGATTTTAAATCTTTTTTTAATTTGAGAAAATTAGCCATTATTGTTTCATGAGGGAGAAAACCCCCTAAGAACTGAAGACTTTACTTATTTATTCATTTATTTATTTACTTACTTACTTAAAGTACTGGGGTGTTGAACCAAGGACCTCTCACATGCTAGGCAAGTCTTGTACCACTGTGCTGTACCCTTAGCACTTAACCTCCTTTTTTTGAGACAGGCTCTTGCTCTCCTCCTGCCTCAGCATCCCCAGTGACTAGGATTATAGGTGTACAGTAGGACACCCAGTTTGAATCAAAGACTTTAAAAAACAAAGAAGAGGCGGAGGAGGTGGAGGAATTAGAAGTAGTAGTTGTTCTTGTTAGGTATCATCAAGTCGGGTCCAACTCATAGTGACCCATGTACAACAGATGAAACACTCCCCAACACTGTGTCATGCTGGTACTATATCAGTGCTTCTCTGCTATTCATAGGGTTTTCAATGGCTGATTGTTTTTTGGGAGTGGTCTGCCAGGTTCTTCTCCCAAGCCTACAGTACCCGGTGTTCGCAGGCAGTCTCCCATTCAAGTACTAACCAGGCCTGACCCTGCTTAGCTTCTAAGATCTGATGGGATCAGATGCCAGGGTATTACAGCTGCAGGCCAATAATAGTAGTAATAGTGGTACATGTCATTTCAGTGCTGATTTTGTTTGTACTTCTAGTTTAATGTTCAAATGGATGCTGCCAGAAATGAGACTTTTCAGCCAGGCATGGTGGTACATACCTGTAATTCCAACACTTGGGAGACTGAGGCAGGGGAATGGCAGGTTGAGTCCAGCCTAGGATACAAAGTCCCTGTCCCCAAAAGAGAGAAAAAGAGAGAGAAACAGACATTATTCTTTGGCCTTATAAGTATGCATTTAAAATGTCTTTTATTATATTCCTCAATCAAAATTACAACAGTAATATATTTTCACCACAGCTAGTACACAATGAAAAGATGTATAAACAAATGATATCATGCCCCCACCCCAATTCTTTCAGACTCACGTACAATCTCAGCAAAGCTTACAGTATTTATCTCTTCAGACCTTTCTCCTTGCTCATACCAACTTTGCACACGTATCTGCTTTGTCTTTGCTCAAAAAAAAATCTTTTGCAGTACTGGGAAATTGAATTGCTTTTCACAAGAGCTCAACCATGAGCCATACCCCCAAACCATTTTTCACTTTATGTTTTCTGAGACAGGGTTTCACTAAGTTATGCAGGCTGCCTCTGGCCTCAAACTTGTGTTCCTCCTGCCTGTGCCTCCCAAGTCGCTGGGATTAAAGGGGTGTGCCACCGCATGGGTCTTTGTTCAAATTCTTAAATGATACCAACAACTGCCTTTGCTTACACAGCAGTTTAACTTGTACCTCCCTTCAGATCAATAGGTACAAATCTAACTTCCTCTAAAATTTGCACTATGTACAATTGTACTATCATTGCCTAAATAATGTTCCATTTAGACTACTTCTGTGATGTTATTAAAAGATTTTAAAAAGCTTATTTAGGAGATCCTTATATATTCCAGTCCGTATATTGAATTTTTATTTTATTTTATTTTTTGCACTACTTGTAGGTTAAACCCAGTGCCTTACAAATGCTAAGCAAGTGCTCTACCACTGAGCTGCATTCTCAGCCACTTTTTTCTTTTTTCTTTTGAGACAAGGTCTTGCTATGTTGCACAGGCCATCTCTGGCCTCAAACTCATGACCTCCTGCCTCAGCCTCCCAAATTGCTGAGATTATAGGCATGTGCCATATCTCCTTCCTTCCTTCCTTGCCTCACGATGTTGCCCAGGCTGACCTGGAACTCCTAGGCTCAAGGGGTCCTCCTGCCTTAGCATCCCAAGTAGCTGGGACTCATCTGTAGATGTGTACCACCAAGCCCAGCTTGATTATTAGTTTTGAAAATACTTCAAATTATAGAACATGTTACATAAAATTATATGTATAGTATATGTATGTGTGTGTGTGTGTGTGTGTGTGTGTGTGTATATATATATATATATATATGTATATATACATATATTATATATACATATATATTTAAAAGAGTTGTTGTAGGACCAATGCTTATGTAACCACTAACCAAGTTGGGGAAAAATAGCATTAATGGCAGCCCAAAAATATGGAAGAAGGATGTGGTAATCCACTCCCAAGGCAATCCCAAAACAATCAGCCATTGAAAACCTTATGAGGGTCCCTATGAGTCAGATACGACTCAACGGCACCTAGCAATAACAATAACAATAATCAATTAAATGAAAGGGATGGTTGAAATGTATTAGAAACAAAAAGCCCAAAACACATGCCAGGACTACATGGTGTTTACTAGAAACTCTGGTTCAAATATAATTATATAGGAAAGTTAAAAGTAAAAGGATAAAGAAAGATTATGCTATGCAAAATCCAACCAAATAAAGTGGAATAGTTCTAATAATATGAGATGAAGAAAACTATGGAAAAAGGGACATTGCATAACGATAAAGGGTGAATTCATCAAGAAGATTAAAAACAATCTTAAATGTGTATATACCTAACAAAACAGAAATTCAAACTACATGAAGTAAAAACTCACAGAATTGGGCTGGGGTTTTAGAGCAGTGGTAGAGAGCCTGCTCAGCATGTTCAAGGTCCTGGGTTCAATCCCCAGCACCAAAGCAACCACACACAAAACAAAACAAGTAAGTCCTGGCAGAATTGAAAGGAGAAATGGACAGATCCACAATTATGTTCATGTCATGGAGACATGAACACTCCTTTCAGTAATAGAGCAGGTACACAGAAAGTTAGCAAGGATATACAAAAACTGAGTAACACCATCAACCAAAGGTTAAAGAAAGTTGGTAAATTTGAGGGATGCAGTTAAAGCAGTGATTAGATGACAATTTATTTCATTAAAGGCTTAGCTTAGGCCAGGTGCAGTGGCAAACACCTGTAATCCCAGCAACCTGTGAATTGGAGGCAGGAAGATCACAAGTTCCAGGCAGAGACAGCCTGTGTAATTTAGTGAAACCCTATCTCAAGATGAAAAATAAAAATGGGGCTTGGGGTCCAGCTCAACAGTAAAGTGCTTGCAAAGTATGTGCAAGGCCCTGGGTGCAGCCTCTCAGTACCAGAAAAAAAAATTCATGTTAGAAAAATAAGAAGGGTATTAAAGCAATCATGTAAGCTTTCAACATAGACTGAAAAGCAAAAGCAAAACAAATCCAAACCAAAAATAGAAAAGAGCATAAGAGGAGAAATCAATGAACTTGAACGAAGAAAAACAGAAAATAACTGAAACTACAAATTTGTTCCTTCAAAAGATGAGTAAGGGCTGGGTTTGGTGGCACATGCCTATAATCTCAGCACTCAGGAGGCATAGGAAGGAAGATCCCAAGTTTGAGGCCAGCCTGGGATACATAGTGAGAGCCTGTTTCAAGGGCCAAAGGTGTAGCTCAGTGGTAGAGTGCTTCTCTAGCATGCACAAAGCCCTAAATTCAATCCCTAGCATGAGTGCAGGGGAAGCAAGTGGTATAAGATGTGGTGAAAGGTGACTGGAAGTAAGAAGTAGTCAGTGATTTGGGGTTGGGATTTAGCTCAGGTGGTAGGGCACCACTCTGCAGTCTCTGAGGTGCTGAGTTAGATTCCCAGCACTGCAAAAATGAGAGAAGGATGTGGCAATCCACTCCAGAGTCAATTCCGAAACAATCAGCCATTGAAAACATGTGAGGGTTGCTATGAATCAGACACAATGGCACCTAACAACAACAACAACAATCAGTGATTTGAGCATTGTGAGGTTAAATTTCATGGCCTTTCACAGAATGCATGTTCAGCGAAACAGTGATATTAGCATGATCTGTGGGTGGAGTTTTGGCCCTTCTGGTGTAAAAATGTCACTAATTGGCACTGGTAGTAGGCCCAAGTGTGAGGGGATTGGAGCTGGTCTCCATCTAACACCTCCAAAGTCCTTAAAAACAACTTAAGCAACCATGGTGACCATACCTCAAAGATGTTACTTATAGCAAAGCTAGTGGAAGTCTAATACTTTGTTTAGCTAAGCAACTTCTAAAATCAGTGATAAGGTGGCTGTGGTGGCACACACCTGCAATCCCAGTGATTTGGGAGGCAGAGGCAGGAGGATTCCAAGTTCAAAGCCAGAGGCATCCTTCATAATTTAGTGAGACCCTATCTCAAGATAAAAAAAACTTTAAAAAGGGCCTGGGGGCTTAGCTCAGTGGTAGAGGGTTTGCAAAGTGTGTGCACGGCCCTCAATTTAACCCTGGTGACACAAAAAAATTTTTAAAAATACAAAAAGTAAAATAATATGAGTGATGAAAGCAAGGAACTAGAAGTAAGCGAAACCAGGGGTGGTGGTGGGGTTGTTATTCAGGTTTTCCCTTGGTTTCAGTATGAGGAAGTGGCAAGATGAACAACAAGTCCATCCAAGACACAGTTTAAAGGAGTTTAATTTATAGACAGTGGTGTTAATTTATAGACAGGATGGAAACACTCACCCAAATGCTTGGATGAGCAGCTTTATCAAATATTGAGAACTGACATCAACATAATGAAAAACCATTCCAAATATGAAATCTATTTTTTTAAAATAGCCTCTTTAGTCTTTTTTTTTTTTTTCTTCCAGTATTAGGGGTTGAAGGGCTGGGATTTAGCTCAGTTGGTAGAGCACTGCGCTGCAGTCTCTGAGGTCCCGAGTTCAATTCCCAGCACCGCAAAAATGGGAGAAGGACCTGGCAATCCACTCCCAATGCAATCCAGAAACAATCAGCCATTGAAAACCCTATGAGGGTCGCTATGAGTCGGATACCGACTCAACGGCACCTAACAACAACAACAACAAATTAGGGGTTGAACCTGTCTGCAGCCATACCATGCTGGCATCTGATCTCATCTGATTTTGGAAACTAAGCATGATCAGCCTGGTTCGTTCTTGGATGGGAGACCGCCTGGGAATTACCAGGTGCTGCAGGCTTGGGAGAAGAACCTGGCAGCCCACT
Source organism: Pedetes capensis (assembly GCA_007922755.1). Taxonomy (NCBI): domain Eukaryota; kingdom Metazoa; phylum Chordata; class Mammalia; order Rodentia; family Pedetidae; genus Pedetes; species Pedetes capensis. The sequence continues at coordinate 49,371 of VMDO01010565.1, read as the reverse complement.
CTCAAAACAATTAGCCACTGGAAACCCTATGAATGGCAGAGAAGCACTGACAATAGCGCAGAGCATGGAACAGTGTCCGAGAGTATTTAATGTTTTGTATAGAGTGGCTACGAGTCCGACCAACTCCAGGGTACCGAACAACTAACTACAGGGATTGAACTCAGGTGCTTTCACATGCTCCACAAGCACTCCACCATGAAGCCACACTCCTAGCCCTTAAAAAAAAATTTTTTTTTTTTTTTTGGAGACAGGTTCTTGCTAAATTGCGCAAGCTGCCTCTTGGCTCCAATTTGCAATCCTCCTGTCTCAGCCTCCAGAGTAGTTGGGATTACTGGCAGGCATGCACTACCAAGCTAATCTTTGGATATTATTTTCATCATGATAGGGTCTTGGAAGTGCCTTGGGGATGGAGCTTTGGGAGCATTGGTTACCAAGAAACTGTGGATATTCAGGAAGTCAGGAAAGGAAAAGATAAAACCTCAATTTGACAATTCAGGAAAAGCTCCTAAGGGACTGCTGCTGACTACTTAATCCCCAGAAGCCAAGCACTCACCTCCTACCAAGGCTACAGACCAGTGAGTGCCAATGAGGTTCATATAAAAGGTCAGATCTTTTTAACATACCTATCGTCAAGGTTGGGACTTTAGGTACAAAATGTAAAGGGGCACACACATGCACAAACACACACACAAATCCCCATCAGTAATCAGAATATTTTAATGCAACACTTTTATAATAAAAAAATTCATGTTGAACAAAATTCAGAATTATGATTAATCTTTAACCACCCCTTTCTCACCACCACCACAACCACTGGAAGGGACGTTTTTTCCATGGTGCACCCGTCCTCCAGCCTCCAATAAAAACCTCAGCGACTTCTGGGTAAAGCCTTCGATTCTCACTGCTACTACCACCTGGGAGCTTTTATTTGCCCCAAGCCCAGTCTTTTCCACCTCCTAAAATCCTGGGAACACACGACAGGAGTCTCTCTACCTCCATTCCTGGAGTCTGGACCAAGCCAGTTTCGTTCTCTTGAAAATAAATCACGGAGTTCCCAGTCAGACCTGGCGTACCCTCCTAATCTCGGGGACAATGGGCTGGTGTACCCCCCAAACCTGTAGTCCCATCAGAGGGTCACCCAGCTGCCCCACCCTGCACATGCGTCGTCCTGAAGCACCCCCCACCCCCCGACACCCGGTGGGCTCAGGCCTGGACCTTAGCGACCCTGGTTTCTGCTCGGGTGGGGATTAGCTAGGGAGAGTTTACCTTACCTGCAGCCAAAGCACCCGCAGCGCGCCAGGACCATGTTTTGCAGAATCCTTGGACGTCTCTATCAGTAGCTCTCACTGGTTCTCGAAGGAGAGACTTGTCAACCTTGTATTCCATGGGTCTTAAAAAGGGCCTCTTCAGCTTGGTTATACCAGCAGTGCAGGTGTGCTCCGGGCCGCCCACTCGCCCTCTGCCTCTCCCCAGAACTACACTCCCCAGAGGCCTCTGCGGCCACTTCCCCCGCCCCCGCTGCCGCACTTCCGGTAATGGCGCCGGCGCGGAGGATCACTTCCGGTCGGTGGGAAAGGCCCGCTATGGCAGCTGGGTAGACTTCACTATGAGCGTGTTTTCCAGGTCTCTTCGCGTTGTTACCCGAGTTTCAGCTTCAGAATCCGCAGCGTGCACGCAGCATTCCGTGAGTGCCCTCTAGGCAATCAGTACATCCAAGTACGTGTCCCCGTTTTATACACGGGGACGCAAACCAGGGAAGGCAGAGCTGCCTCTGAGCTCGGCGCCCTTCTGTGGGCACCGCCAGGCCATGTTTCCTTCATTCGAACCCCCAGAGACAAACCCTCACTTGGCTGCTGGGAGAAGAGGGCTTCACTCACTGGCCAGAGTTCGGAGCTGAGCATGAAGGTGTGGGTCATCCTGCACCCCTTGTTCCCCTTTTCTGGTGATTTGTGTGACCTCCCCGACCTCTGACTGTGGGCCTCTGGTGTAGAGTCTTTTTCAATTCGTGGGGAGGGAGCTTCTGCCTAGCCGCTGTGATTTCTCTTCAGATCTTCAGATCTGTCTTCTGAGACTTTTCCTTCTCCAGGGACAGCACTCAGGAAACCAGGAAAATGGCCACAGGGCTCCCGAGAGGCAAAAGAGAGGTGAGAATTATCTGTAATTACATCTTGGTTGTTAACAGACTGGGCCTCCATTACCTTTTGTTGTCCTGAGGATGCCTTGTTTGTATCCACAAAGTTCATTCCTGGGCCTAGAGTAGCCCATTTTACGTGAAGTCATCCCTCAGCATTCCTTTCTACTCCATTCGTATCTCAGCCATTCATGAAGTAGTTAATTGTAAACAACACACATGGAGCTGTTTCGAGAAAAAAATGCAGGAGAGATCCATGCTCGGTTGTCCTGTGGTGTGAATAAAAAGCAGTGATGCCTGTGGCCTGAGTGGTTGGGGAGGGCTATCAAGAGAAGTAGGACTGTCTGAGTTGTTGCTGAAGGGTTTGATAAATTCGGGGAAGACATGCTAGTGGAAGGAGGACAGAAAACAACTTCAGAGGCCAGGCCACTGATCACAGTACCCTTGCCATAGTGAGGAAGGATTATGGTGGCCAATTGACTTATTTAAGGTTGACTTAAAAATATGTACAAGTGGCCAGGAATGGTGGCACATGTCTGTAATCCCAGCAACTCCAGAGGCAGAGGCAGGACACTCACAAGTTCAAAGCCAGAGTCAGCCTGTATAACTTAGTTAGACCTGACTCAAAGAATAAAAAGGACTACCACTTGGGTGCAGCCCAATGGTAGAGCACTTCCAAAGTATATGTGAAGCTGTGAGTTCAACCCCCAAGTACCACAAGAGAAAAGAAAACCAAAAAAGGTCTGGATATGCAACTCAGCAGGAGAGTACTTGCAAAGCATGTGTGAGGCCCTGGGTTCAACCCCACAGTACAGTACATACATACATACATACATACATACATGCAAGTGAATATCCAGACTATCCACACATAGAACAGGGGAAAATTTGATATGTTCTGTTCTGAATTTTACATTTGAGATCATTTTCAACACTTGGCAGTTGGGAGATTTCACCAGAAATTCCATATTCTCTGCTTCTCTGACATAAAATCTACTCTATGCATTGTCTTTGGTGTCAGGCAATTTGAGCCAGACAGTATCTTCATCATTTGGACAGGGTCTGCAGAGTCTATTTGCTTCACTCTTCATACTATTCTATTTGCTGCAGTCTTCATACTGAGGTTAAAACCGTTGACCAGCTAACATTTTGCCTGCCTCTTTAGAACTACCTGGTCTCTGAAGGATTTGCATTTTCTACCTTTGAGTTTGTTGGGGACAAATTAAACAGAATCCTGAGTACCGTGCTAATTGTAGACTTTGAATAAGCTCAGTTTTGAATAATGTTAACACACTTGACAGGAGAAAATCAATGATATGTGGGAAGTAGTGATTGACAGAATACAAGGACTTAAGGAGAAGCTTTCTAATGCTTGAGAATGACAACTATGATGACCTTGATTTAACTGAATTAAATGAACATTTATTGAGCACGGGTACAGTGGCCAGTCTGGCCATTTTTTATATGAGCTAATTTGGTTATTTCCGATTTGCTTTGACTATACTTATCAATGAATCAGAGTATAATTTAGACTGAAAAAGAAATTTAGATTTAGTCTTAGTCCTGAACTCCTTTGGTGGAGGTTTCTGTGTTCCTGGATGTTTTCAGAGCAACATTTGAGAGTTCTGTTTCTCATATGTAAAACATTTCATTCATTTGACATTGTTAATATGAAGAATGTGTAAGAAATCCAATTCAGAACATTTTTCCAAGTAATAGTGAATCTCTTGTGTGTGTGCTTTCTTAACTACTCATAATGTTACTAAAGAAGCATTCTGATTTGCTAGGAAAAGCCAACCATTTATGTCAGCTAATTTTTCCTGTGTCATCTCTTCCACTCTCAGTAAGAATGTTAGGTCCACCCCAAACTGTGTCCTGAATATAACTAACAAATGCCTTAACGCAATTTTTTTTTCAAAAATAGTATTTTCTAAGAAAAAATTGATCAAAGGACATAAGCATCTGAATGACTAATTTTTTTATTATTATTATGACTATTTTATTTGGCCTGCAGCCATACCACCCTGGCTTCTGATCTCATCAGATCTTGGAAACTAAGGAGGGTCAAGCCTGGTTAGTCCTCAGATGGGGGAGACCACCTGGGAACACCACGTGGTATAGGCCTGGGAGTAGGATCTAGCAGCCTACTCCCAAGAAACAATTGGCCATCGAAAACCCTATGAATAGCAGAGAAGCACTGACAATAGTGCTGGGCATGGCACAGTATCAGGTAGTGTTTCATCTGTTATACATAGGGTTGCTGTGAGTCAGAACCAACTTGACAGCACCTAACAACAACAGTATTTTATTTATATATGTTAGTTGAGTACAGAGTAGTAATAAGTCAGTTGATATTTCCATTATGCAACTATCAAATCAGTATTGATTACACTTTCCATTGCACTTTCATCTTCTTAAACCTTTTATAAAACAAAATAAGAAAAGCCACAGAGAGAAAAGAAAAAAAAGAAAAGGAAAAATTAAGAATTTTAATTAACGTGTAGTGACAGTCATATGCAGCCATAGGTTATATGCTGATTTTTTGCCTTTCTTTAAAAAATATATATATATTTTTTTTTTCATAGAGTTGCATCCTGTATTTTGTGGTTTATTTCTCTCCCTCTTTACCCCTCTATGTTGTTCCTTCTCCCCCCTCCCCTTCCCCATCATCCACTCCCTCCCAATAGTCCCCTCTCTCCTTATATTGGTTCTACTTGTATTTTCCTGAATGGCTAAATTTTTTGAGATGAGACCTCTATTCCTTGAGCAGTACCTAGTGCACATAAAATGTTTGGTGCATAAAGAAACCACAACCTAAATAAATTAATTTGAAGGAACCAAGTAGCAAAGAAATTTTTGTTGTTTGTTTTGGCATGTTATTTGTGGCATATAATCAATCACATATTTCAGGGATTTGTGTAGAATTTTCAGGTACTCTGATATGTATGACATCTGAATTATACAAATAATCTAAGCAAATATACAGTAAGACATTCTTGTTGTTGTTGTTAGGTGCCGTCTACCCTCATAGGGTTTTCAATGGCTGAGTGCTTCGGGATTGCCTTGGGAGTGGATTGCCAGGTCCTTCTCCCATTTTTGGGCTAACAAGCACATTGTTATTTATTCTCAGCATTTTTTTCACTGATTCCCTTGAACATCAGGTATATGCATAACCCTTTGATAGACTACATTCAATGCCATGTAAAGCACAATCTATATTTTTAGGAGTCTTCCATTTTGTTTTGGGATTCCAGTACCTTTAGGATTTGATTCAATTTTATAAATTCATGCACACATGCACATTCATACATTGTTGATAGGCCTTAATGACAAAATCATGATGTTTAAAAGGACAGTGGCCAAGTATGGTGGCACATGCTTGTAATCCAGTGACTTGATCAAGAGGCAGAGACAGGAGGTTCACAAGTTCAAGGACAGAGGTAGCCTGTGTATCTTAGAAGGACCTTGTCACAAGATAAAACATAGATGATGGTCTGAGGGTACAGCTCAGTTGTAGAGCAATTGCAAAGTATGTGTGAGCCCCTGGTACTGCCCCTGCTACTGGCAGCAGTACCAAATAAAAATAAAATAAATAAAAATAAAAATAAATAAAGTTAGTGATAGTATATCTACCTAGACCAGTTTTTAAAAGTAATAAACAGCCAACATTTATCTCACTAAAAGTGATTTTCATGACAGTTCATTGCATGTATGCACTCATCCATTATTTCTCAATGTTAGCCATTTAGCATGTTCCTTATATATAAGTGTTGTAAACAGTGCTTCCATAGTGAACTTTCTATGTGAAATTCCTTTATAGTTTTGTATTTGCAAGACAATATAACAGAGTAAATAAAAATGACTGAGCTGGGCTCGGTGACACATGCCTGTAATCCCAGCAACTTGGGAGGCAGAGGCAGGAGGATCACAAGTTTGAGACCAGAGGTAGTCTGCATAATTTAGCGAGACCCTGTCTCAAAAAGTAAAAAAAAAAAAAAAAAACACGGGCTGAGGGTACAGCTCAATGGTCCAGCACTTGCAAAGCATGCAAGCACGAGGCCTTGGGTTCAACCTCCATTACTGCAAAAAAAAAAAAAGAAAGAAAGAAAGAAAGAAAAAAGAAATTACTGTTTAGAAGCATTGGACACCTACACCAGTTGGAGCTTTGAACACTGCCTGTTCTATTATTTGATCCTGTTGTCAGTCTTCCTTCCCTGCCTCTCTCCTCTCTTTATCCTTCTATCCTCCTGCCTTCCCTTCTTTCCTCTCAGTTTCTTATTTGTTGTTGTTTTGCAATACTGGGGGATTGAACCCATGGCCTCACTCCTACAAGGCAAGTACTCTGCCACTGAGCTATACCCCAGCTCCTTTTTACTTTTTTTATTTTTAGACAGGATCTTGCGAAGGCTGCCTCTGGCCTTGAACTAGTGATCCTCCTGCCTCAGCCTCCTGAGTTGCTGGGATTACAGGCATGTGTCACAGGGCCCAGCTATTTTTTTGTTTGTTCATTTTTAAAGGTTATGCTGTGTAGTTTTACATTCCCAGTGTAGACCCGCAAGATCTTTTTCTTCTCTCATGTGAAAGCTCACAGTAGTGTCTTGTGTTCAATGCTGATATAGTTCTTTTTTACCTACTACATGTTTCTGTAATCCTCAATTTCCCCCAACACTACAGTAACATTAATTTTCTGTTCAGAAGGCTTTCAGTGGCTCACTACAGTGTCTTAGGTATTCAGGACAGTACTGAATATTGCAAATAGTCTTTTTTTTTTTTTTTTTTTTTCTGTCCTAGGAGTTGAAACCAAGGCCTGGCACATGCTTTGCGGGTGCTCTACCACTGAACTCCATCCTCAGTCCATATTTTACTTTTTATTTTGAGACATGGTCTCAGTAAATTACGCAGACTACATCTGGCCTTGAACTTACCATCCTCCTGCCTCCTCCTCCCAGCTCGCTGGGATTACAGGCATGTGCCACAGCGCCCAGTTTAAGAATAGTCTTAATTTCAGATGGTATGTCCTGTTATCTGAAATCATTTCTGATTATTCTTTCTAGAAGTGTATTTATTGCTACCACAGTAGAGTCTTCTCATATACACTCTTAGACAGATTTACTTTTTATGTACTCACTTAGAAAAAAAAAAGGACAAGCCGGGCACGGTGGTGCACGCCTGTAATCCCAGCGGCTCAGGAGGCGGTGACAGGAGGATCACAAGTTCAAGACCAGAAGCAGTCTGTGTAACATAGCAAGATCCTGTCTCAAAAAGTAAAAAAAATGGGCTGAGGGTGCACTCAGTGGTCCAGCACTTGCAGAGCATGCAGATGCGAGGCCCTGGGTTCAACCCCCAGTACCACAAAAAAAAAAAAAAAAAAAGGACAAAAATATTCAGGCAGTTTAGTGAATCTTTCCCACTTAATGACCTCATGCCCACAAGCAACTGAGAAATGGGAGGACAGAGTGTGCTGCTAGTCTGTCTTAGAATGAGTATCTCAACAAGGTCAGCGTGATGTTAGTTACAAGGTGTTTTCGAGATAACATGACTCCTCTGTTTATTAGTTAGCTTTCGCTGCACAATAAACCACCCGAAAGTTCATGGCTTAAAATAATTTACAACCACATAGGTAGGACTGGGCACAGGTGGGTTTTGCAGGTTTCTTGTGGTCTTGTCATTTTGCTACTGTCAGCTGAAATTTTGACCAGGGCTGGATCACCATCCACTTATGACACTTATGTAGTCACAAGGTTCCGCGGCAAAATGAAGAGGCTGACAGCCAAGAATATTTGTGAGCTTCTGCCGAGTGCTCCTAAGGCTCTCTCTTAGCCTCCTTATATCTCAACTTTATTTCTTAGTAACAATCACAGCCAACAGAAAAGGAATGCATGAACTTTTAACCTGGTCACTGTTTCTCTAATCTCTTTTTCTTACTATACACCATATAATTATAACAATTGAAGGTATGATCAGGGCAGGCCAGACTCTCCGGACATTCCCTCCAAATCATAAGAGATAATTGGTAAGTGGCCTTCTAGGAACCATGACATCAGCTAGTGTTCTTGAAACTCGTTTTACTGCATGCACCAGTAAACCTTCGCAATGTCAAGCAAAGGACACAGTGAATAGGTGGGCATTTATGCCTCTCTCTCTAGTAAGGTGGGCATCTTGGCCTTTTGCTTAATAGAGTGATCCATAATCTGATAAATAGCAACCTACAGAGCTTTCAATTGAGTTGTATCTACTTGGACTAAAAGGGCAGCCCTGCCTCTCCTGATGGCCTCTCCGTGACTGTGCCTATCTTAGGTTGTCCCTCCACTTATCCTGAGAGATCTTACCTGTCATTGGCCACAAGCCCTCCTGAGAGCCAAACAGGGTGAAGGGAGATAAATTCACTGTAACTTTTTTTTTTTTTTTTGGTACTGGGGGTTGAACCCAGGGCTTCGCATCTGCATGCTCTGCAAGTGCTGGATCATTGAGCTGCACCCTCAGCCCATTTTTTTTTACTTTCTGAGACAGGGTCTCACTAAGTTACTCAGACTGCCTCTAGTCTCAAACTTGGAATCCTCCTGCCTCTGCCTCCGGAGCCGCTGGGATTACAGGTGTGTGCCACCGCACCTAGCACCACTGTAGCATATTTGGGGGTGCAGCATTTAGGGGTAACAAGTTACCAAGGTGCCTGCAGTTCCTGGTTTCTTCTTGATTCTCCTCTATGTGGGCTTGATTTTGGCCTAGAGACTATTTGGGCTTGGTCAAACGGTGTTCTTGGGTTTCTCTGCACAAGAGAGACAGCTCCAGTACACAATATCGCTTAAACTTTGGCTTATATCACGTTTGCTAATGTCCTTTTGGCTAAGGCAAGTCACTTGGCCAATTCCAGAGTCGCTGTAGAAGGGGATAACACAAGGGTGTAGGTATAGGGAAACATGATAGATCAGAGGTTCATTACTACAACTACCTTCTGATCGCAGTGATTCCTACCCTTAACATGTGCAGAATAAACTCCTCCCCAGATCCCTAAAAATTTCATTCTCAGACACAAGAGTCCAATATTTTATGTATATCAGTTTGGATGTGGCTAAGTCTCCTGCAGTGGACTCCTTTTGAATTAGCTGTCTGAAAACCTAAAAGAACAATCATTTCCCTCCATCTCTACCTACCTACCTACCTAACATAAAATGATGAGATTTTATCAGGGAAACTGCAACAGTCATTGCTGTTTAAAAAAGACAGGAATCAGGCAAGGAGGCTTTTTCATTTTGAACTGTCTCTTTCCCTTTTGCCTGCAGCCATACCACTGTGTCGTTAGATCTTGGAAGCTAAGCGGGGTCAGGCCTGGTTCCTTCTTAGATGAGAGACTGCCTGGGAACACCAGGTGCCATAGGCTTAGGAGAAGGACCTGGTAACCCACTCCCAAAAAACAATCTGCAATTGAAAACCCTGTGAAGACCAGAGAAGCCTGACACTAGTGTTTCACCTGTTGTATGTAGGGTCGCTATGAGTCAGACACTGACTCCAGGGCACCTAACCCCAACAACTGGCCCTTTTAGTCCAAGTAGATACAACTCGCTTGAAAGCTCTGTAGGTGCCTGTTTATCAGATTATGGACCACTCTATTAAGCAAAAGCTACACAGTTCTTTTCTAGATAGGTCTCTCTTCTTTGGGCAGGATATTGGTGTGAGACAATACCCATAAGGATCTCAGAAGTTTCTCTCTCTCTCTCTCTCTCTCTCTCTCTCTCTCTCTCTCTCTCTCTCTCCTGGGGAGCTGACCCCAGGGCCTTGTGTATAATTTGCAAGCCCTCCACCCTTGAGCTGTACTCCCAACCCCTTTTTATTTTTCATCTTGAGACAGATTCTTGCTAAATTATGCAGGCTGCCATTGGCCTCAAACCCACAGTCCTCTTGCCTTTGCCTCCTGAGTCACTGGGATTACAGGCATGTGCCACCATGCCCAGCTCAGAAGTCCTTTTGTTTGTAGAGTCTACTAGGCACAATGTTTATACTTTCAGGGGTCTTAAAGTTTGGGTCTTTTTGCCAAACATTTTTTTGTCTAAGATAAGGTCCTACTATATAACCTAGGCCGGTCTCATGCTTGTGATCCTCCTGTTTCAGCCTCCCCAGTGCTGGGATTATAGGCATGTACCTCCATGCACAGCCTTCAGCCAAACTTTTGGTATGATCTTTACTGCAAGGCCATCTTGTTGGGGTGGGAGTTGAGATGGAGTCTCTCGGTGTTGCCCAGGCTAGCCTGCAACTCACAATCCCTCTGCCTTAGGCTCCTGAGTGCTGGGATTACAGGCAACCACCACTATGTCTTGCCTTCATCCAAGCTTTCAATATGTTCTTTCCTCTGAGGCCATTTTTTATTTTGAGGCACTTTTGCTGATGGGAGAGCCTGGAGGTGTAAGCCAATTTCCTTTTCTAAACCAGTGCTATGGTTTGGGTGAAAGTCTTCCCAAAAGTCTATATATAAAAGTTTGGTCTCCAGGGTGATATTATTGGGAAGAAATAGAACCTTTAGGAAGTGGCGCCTCATGAAAGAGCCTTAAGTCATTAGAGGTTCTGCCCTTGGAGGGGATTGTGGGACACCAGGCTCTTTCTGTCTCAGCTTCCTGTCTTTTGATGTGAACAGTTTTCTCCTGCGCACACTCCTGCCATTATGTGGTAATCTCATCAGAAGTCCAAAAATGATGATGCCCCCTGATCTTGGATTGGAATCTCTGGAACTGTGAACTAAATAAACCCAACTCTCTTTTTTTCCCCCGAGTATGGGGGTTTGAACACAGAGCCTCATGTATGCTAGGTAAGTGCTCTACTACTGAGCTGTGCCCCTAACCCTTTTTTTCATTTTTTATCTTGAGACGGGTCTCCCTAAGCTGAGCAGGCTGCCTCTGGCCTCGAACTCATAATCCTCCTGCCTTTGCTTCCTGAGTCACTGGTATTACAGTCGCACTGTGATGCCAAAAACAACTTCTCTTTAAGTTAATTGCCTCAGGTTTTTTTGTGTGTGTGTATGGTACTATACAGCTGAACTAATAAACCTAGCAAGTCCTGAGTTTATATTTCTTCTAAATTATCCTTACAAAGTGCATTATTGCCTCCAGTGCTTCTGTGTTTGTACATTATTATGTTGTTGTTGTTGTTGTTGTTGGGTGCTGTCGAGTCGTGTCCGACTCATAGCGACCCTCATAGGGTTTTCAATGGCAGATTGTTTCGGGATTGCCTTGGGAGTGGGTTGCCATGTCCTTCTCCCATTTTTGCGGTGCTGGGAATCAAACTCGGGACCTCAGAGACTGCAGAGCAGCGCTCTACCAACTGAGCTAAATCCCAGCCTGTACATTATTATAGGTAGCTAGAAACACACAACTAAAACCTTTGTTTTCAGTGCTGGGGATGGAACCCAAGGCCTTGCACGTGCTAGGCAAGTGCTGTACCACTGAACTACACCCTACTCCTCAACTAAAACTTTTAACTGGCTTCCTGGAGCTCTCCTTAACCAGATCAGAAAATTCATTAACAATATCTTCTGTTTTCCAAGATCATGCAGGCAGTAGCTTTACGAATGTATAACACAAGTTGCTTTTCTTAAGCTAACATATCAGTGTCCTCACTAATTTTCTTCCTTCCACTTGGTTTGTTCACTACCTTTCTAACCTAACAGGTTGGTTTTTTATTTTTATTATTCTTTTGTTTTTTTGTTTTTTGGTGGTACTCGGGGTTGAACCCAGGGCCTTGCATGTACATTACAAGTGCTCGACCACTGGGCTTCACTCCGACCCATTTTTAATTTTTTAATTTTTATTTTTAGAGCTGGAGTTTAGCTTAGTTGGTACAGTGCCTCTCCATACATCCTGAGGACCTGGGCTCGATCCCCAGTACCACAAGTACGAGGAAATAGACCTGGCAACCCACTCCTTGAAACAATCCCTAAACAACCAGCCACTGAAATCCCTAGGGATTTTTTTATTTTTAGACAGGGTCTCCCTAAGTTATACAGGCTGCCACTGGCCTTGAAGTTGTGATATTCCTGCCTCAGCCTCCCAAGTCTCTGGGATTGTGGATGTGTGCCACTACACTTGGCTCATTAACAGGTTTTGTTGTTGTTGCTATTGTTGTTTTGACATAGGGTTTCACTGCATAGTACAGGCTAGCCTCAAACTTGCATCAGTCCTCCTGCCTCAGCCTCCTGAATGTTGTGATTATGGGATTACAGGTGCGTACCACCACATCTGGCATTTTGCTGGCAGTTTTCCTGGAATCTTTGCAAGCCCTGTCCATGTCCTACGCTCTCATAACAGAGGTGTTCAGTTATTGATGCAAAGTCATGAGGAAGGAGAAGAGAGAGGACTGTCATTTGAACACAGTTTGTCTCCAGAATTTGTGGGTTTGGCCACTGAGTAGCTCTCGAGCTTTAATGTGTGTGTCAGAATCACTTGGAAGGTTTGTTAAACAGATTGCTGGGCTCTACCCCCCAGAATTCCTGAGTCAGTAGGTCTGTGTTGGAGCCTGAGAATTTTTATTTCTAAGTTCCAAGGAGATATGTGTCCTGCAGGTCTAGGGAGCACACATAAAGCTAGTGCACTGAGCTCTGTTGCCTCTTGTGGGTAATCTGGTCCCATGTTTATGAACATCAGGAACAGTGCTGGCTTCCCGTTACTCCATCTTAATTCTGCTATAATCCTACAACAGGCTTCTGTGGCTTCTTGGGTAGCATTGGCCAGATGGTTTTCATCTGTCAAGAAGATGGGTTACTTCTTTACCAGTGAGGCCTCTCTTTGGCCTGGCTTCTGTTCTTCTAGGTGTCAGCATTGATCATGAGAGTTATTCAGACAGATTTTATTATACCCCTAGTTTCAGACAGTTCCAGGGCAGCAGGAATAACCAGTTTTGTTAAATTTGTTGAAATAATGTATGTTATTCTCTAACGTAGCTCCTTCATTGGAGATTTTCAGGAGCTCTGTGTGTGTGTGTGTGTGTGTGTGTGTGTGTGTGTGCGCGCGCGCATGCTCACATGCACCCCTGCATCTTAGAAGGGCTTTTAAGCATATGTTGTTATTGCAGTTATTTCAGACAGTTCTTACTAGTTGCCCAGGTTGGCCTCAAACTCATTGTCTTCCTGCCTCAGTCTCCTGAGTAGCTTGGATTACAGGTGTGTACCACCATGCCCAGTAATAAGAATAAGGGGTATGATTTTTTTTAATTTTGTTTTGTTTTGACAAGGCCTTGCCATGCAGTCCAAGCCGGCTTTGAACTCTTGATCCTCCCACTCTACCTTCCAAGTGCAGGGATTACAGGTGTGTGCCACCACCTTCAGCTGAGAGAGGCTTTTAAAATCAAATCCTGCTAGGCATGGTGGCTCACACCTGTAATCCCAGTGACCGAAGAAGCTGAAGCAGAAGTCAGAGGTAGTGTGCGCAACTTAGGGAGACTTTGTCTCAAAATAAAATATAAAAAAGGGGCTGAGGGTGCAACTTAGGTGTAGAGCACTTGCCCAGTGTGCACAAGGCCCTGGGTTCAACCCTCAGTCCTGAAAAAAAGTAAATCGTTATGAGAGATCTGAATAGTCTTTCTCTCCGACATTTAATTGTAAACAGTCTCAAACATACAAGGGGAGAAGGAAAGATAGGGAGGGAGGAAAGAAGGAAGGAAGGGAAAAGAGAGAAAGAAGAGAGACTTGTACCTTCAACCCTTATGTACCCACCTCCTAGATTCAACAATTAATATTTTGCTACATGCGCTCCACATATATGTTCCTGTGCCATCAATGTAAAGGTAGTACTCAACTACTCTCTTAAATAAGTAGTTATAAAATAGAGTTTTATGTTCCTCAGTCTTTCAGGCCCTCCATAGATTGCTACAATCTGCCTGCTCTTTCCCCACATGCCTTCTCTGGGTTGCCCAGCCTTCTTTTTTTCTCTGTGACCCTTCTAAATCCTGCCTGCCTTTACGATTGAAATAATACCTCTCTGTCATGCAACCTGTCCTGTTCTCACTATCCTATGGTAACTTCTCCCTCTTGAAATTCTCTGAGTAAGTGGTTTGCAACTATAACTAAAATTAGGAGCTTTTAAAAGTACAAAAGTCTCATCCTTGGAGAGTCTGATGTTGTTGAACCCAGGAGTAAGTAACTTAAAACCCAGATGGCTATAAAGTAAAGCCAGAGATGAGAGGTGAGAACCAGAGCCCTCGCTCATCTTACTCTTCATTTGTGATGAAGCACATTGGGACTGGCTGAGTCTTGGGGCAACTGTTGCTGTAAGGACTGGGAGAGAAGGTAGAGGCTTAAGGCAACTCCATGGCCAAGCCAGTGTGGAATAATCCAGCTAGTAAGGGGCAAGAAATTTAGGAGAGGAGTCCCAAGACAGTAAGAACCTTAGGAGTGTACAGCATGGAATTAGTTTGAGAGGCACAGTGTTGTGCATAGTGCACGATGGTGGGCTGTACCCAGGGCATCACACATACTTTGCAAATGCTCTACCGCAAGGCTTTACCCCCAGCCCATTTTTTATTTTTTATTTTGAGTCTCATTAAGTTATGAAGGCTGCCTCTGGCTTTAGATTCCTGATCCTCCTGCCTCTGCCTCCTCAGTCATTGGGATTACAGATATGCACCACTGCACCTGGCCCCAATGGTGTTTTAAGAAGGGGATGCAAAATCACATCACCAAAGCAACAAGGCATGTATCACAATGAATGGAGCTGATAAGGTTGACATTACAGCAGTCTTTCAATAGCGTGTCTTGGCTGAACCCAGCATAAATCACCTTCAGCTAGCTGCGGTCCTATAGAAGTAGAAAGCCCATGGTCATGAGATTTCAACAGAACTCTGAAATTGAGATTTCCTGTGAAATGTTTCAATATTTAGTTGATAGAAACAAAAGCTTCAAAGCAGTATATATTGTTGTTAGGTGCCGTTGAGTTATGTCTGACTCACAGCAACCCTCATAGGGTTTTCAATGGCCGATTGTTTTGAGATTGTTTCGGCATTGCATTGCCACCTCCTTATCCCATTTTTATGGTGCTGGGAATCGAACCTAGGTCCTCAAAGAGTGCAGAGCAGCACTCTACCAACTGAGCTAAACCATCTGTGGACCTCAGATTGTATCCTATTTTAAAAGATAGAGTAAATGTTGGGCTAAGAAGAATCCCAAGAACTAGATTCCCAGGCTCATTTGGTCTTGAAAACCTTACCAAAACCTCATACCAAGAACCATTATAGATTCCCAACCTCCAAAGTACAGCTTGGTTTCTTGCTTTTTATTTTCTTGAGACAGAGTCTCTTTATGTAGCCAAAACTGGCCTTAAATTGCAATCTTCTTGCCTCAGACTCCCAAAAGCTGGGATTACAGGTGTGCACTACCATGCCCAGTGAAAGTACAGCTTTCTCAGTAGCAGGTTACTTTTAAACTTAGTGGAATACTGGTAACACATCATCTTCATTTAAAAATATTTGCTTGCTTAGTGTTTGGAGGTTCTGTTCTAGGCATTGGGGCAATAGGAGTGAACCATGCACTTGGAATTTACAGTCTAATGAAGAGTCCAAAAATGAACATGAATAATAAGTGTGTTATCTTAAGAGTTAGTAGAATACAGTAAAGGGGGAGAAGGGAATACAACCTGAGTGAGGGGATGGAATTTTACTTATACTGTCCAGGGATGTCCTCCTTGAGTACTTACCATATGCTGTAGTAAGCTGTCTGACTCCTGTACAATCATCAGTGCTGTGTGATCAGCACTGAGATTCTTCATCAAAGAAGAAAGTGAACACTGAACAGTTAACTAATTTGCTTGAGGTTATACCAGTTGGGCACAGAGGTAGGTTCCGAATTGAGGCTCTTTACCACCACCCATTTCCCGCTCTTCAGGCCTGAACAGAGCAAGTGGCAGTGTGAGGGAGAGGAAGGAATCCTGCTAAATGAAGTATGTATCTATGGTGGGTTGTTCACCACACCCCTTCAGAGGCCCCTCTGCTTCAAGTAGCAACATAAGTGCTTAGACTAAGTCATCTCTGAAATTCTTCAGACTCAGTGAAATGATTATTTACTGATTAATTTCATATGTGATATCTCTTCTCCCTGCCTAGTTTTAATGTTCCTAATGTGGTGGTGTTAGTTGCCATCAAGTTGTGTCCAACTCATAGTGACCCTCATAAGCTTTTCAATGGGTGACTGTTTCGGTATTGCCTCAGGAGTGGATTGCCATGTCCTTCTCCCATTTTTGCGGTGCTGGGAATCGAACTTGGGACCTCAGAGACAGCAGAGCAGCGCTCTACCAAGTGAGCTAAATCCCAGCCCTCCTAATTTATAGAGGTGCTTATTTTGCTTTGCTTTTATCCCGTATTTAAGCTAGCCTAGGGTATTAACAGTACTAGTTACACAAATGATGCTGGATGAATAGAGCTGGGAGAATAATGGTCTTTGCGACCTTAGTACCACAGTCACAATCCAAAATAGGGTCTAGAAATTTTCCCTACCTCCCTCGGGGAAACTTTCTTTCCAACCTGTGGGCAGGGTGGACTCCTGGATGAGCTATGGTATGTTCTGTGTTTTAGGCTGTCGTGGCATTCAGGGATGTGGCTGTGGACTTCACCCAGGAGGAGTGGAAGTTGTTGAGCCCTGCTCAGAGGACCCTGCACAGGGAAGTAATGCTGGAGACCTATGACCACCTGGTTTCCTTGGGTAAGAATGGCTTCCCTTAACACTCAAAATTCGTTCCATGGAGTATTTTCCATTTGTCATGAGAAAGGTGATACCTTTGGGTTGGACTTAAAAACAATAATTTACCTTTTTCCTCTGAGTAAATCTGGGATTTTAGTAGAATTGAAAGCAGGGGCTTGATTTATTCATATTACATACGACACTACATTCCTAGGCCTTTTCCCCAAGGCTAGGACTCTTTTTGCTTTATTTTCTTCCACACCCAGGAGATTTTAATCCACCAAGTGCTTATATGATTTATTTCTAATTGGAGTTACCCTTCATACTCAACCCTTCTACTTTAGAGAGCTCACTATTTATAGGTCTTTTATAACCTCTGAGTTTCCCTACCATTTTAGCTCTCAGTTCTAGAATGGTCCCTTTAGCCCATAACCAAGTATCTTCTTGTTTGTTCCCTGTGAGCAGAAATTCTGCTTTCAAAACCAAAACTCACTACTCATCTGAAGCGAGGGAAGGAGCCCTGGAGAGAGGAGAGAAAATGTCCGCTGGACCTGTGTCCAGGTGAGTGGGAGCACGGTGTAGATGGGACAGTCCATAATTTGGCAGTTATGGGAGGAGGAGGCATCTCTCAGATCTTGGGAGGAAGCTCATCCCTAGGCCGACTCGGCTCTTAGTAAGGCTGTATGACATGGCCTTCCTTGCAGAATAAAATCTTCATTTGAGGCAGGGACTTTCCTACTTTCCTTGTCTCTTCCTTCCACCAGGAAGCCTCCCTTCCTCATTTGTCTTGACTTTCCAGTAATGCTTAATCTGTCCTTGTTCATGGTCTTCTTTTTTCCTCCCAATCTTAAAAACTATACCTACGCTATGAGTGTGAATTCTATAACCCTTCTAGATAACTTTCTAATCTCTCTTATGCTGCATATAATTATCTCTACCTCTACAATTCCCATAATTTAAAAAATTGTTATATAAATTAAGATTATAGCAAGCTATGAATAATGATAAAGCGTATCCTTATGTGGCAACACCTTAGCTTAAGAAATAAAGCATTACCGAAATAGTTGAAGTTCTCATTTCCCCTTCCCAGATTGTATTCCTACCCACCTCTGTATCCAAATGGAATTGTTTGCCAGTATTAGGGATTTATGATATTTAGTTCTGTCCCTCTGGAACCTGTGAGGCTCTCCTGTGTGTCCTCTTGTGGCAACACCTGACTGACTAACTCATAAAAGAATACAAAACATTAATAAACAGGCCTTCCAAATATTTAGATACGTCTATCCCTAGTATTTATTCTCATGTGGTCATGTTATTAAATGGAATTATAATTTTAATTTTTTTCTTTTTCTTTTTTTCTTTTTTTTTTTTTTCTCAGTACTGGGGGTTGAACCCAGGGCCTTGCATTTGCATGCTCTGCAAGTGCTCGACCACTGAGCTGCACCCTCAGCCCATTTTTTTAGTTTTTGAGACAGGGTCTCACTAAGTTACACAGACTGCTTCTGGTCTGGAACTTGTGATCCTCCTGCCTCCGCCTCCCGAGCTGCTGGGATTATAGGTGTGCGCCACCGCGCCCAGCATAATTTTAATTTTGACCTCCAGTTGTTCACTGTAAGTATGTCAGAATACTATTTGTGTATTGCCCTTGTTTCCTGTGACCTTGCCTATTCACTTTTTTATAGTATTTTTTCCCTAGATTCTTAGATTTGATTTTTTCTTTTTTGAGACAAGGCCTTGGCCTAGAACTTGTAGTCTTCCTACCTCAGCCTCCTGAGTGCTGGAATTACAGGTGTGCACCACCACACCAGGCTCTAGACTCTTAGAATTTTTTTTTTTTTTTTTTTTTTTTTTTTTTTTTTTTTTTTTTTTTTTTTTTTTTTTTTTTTTTTTTTTTTTTTTTTTTTTTTTTTTTTTTTTTTTTTTTTTTTTTTTTTTTTTTTTTTTTTTTTCAGTACTGGGGGTTGAACCCAGGGCCTTGCACTTGCATGCTTTGCAAGTGCTGGACCACTGAGCTGCAACCCCAGCCCATTTTCTTACTTTTTGAGACAGGATCTCACTAAGTTATGCAGACTGCCTCTGATCTCGAACTTGCGATCCTCCTGCCTCTGCCTCCCAAGCTGCTGGGATACAGGCGTGCACCAGCTCTTAGAATTTTCTATGTGCATGATCAAGTCATTTGTGAATAGTGTTTTACTTCTTCCTTTCTAAACTGTATGCCTTTGATTAATTCATATTTTCCCTTGTACATGCTAGGCTATTGCTCTACCATTAAGCTGCACCTGCCCATTTTTTTAATTTTTAGTTTTCATTTGTCAGTCTCACTAAGTTGCACAGGCTGCCTCTGTATTTGAACTTGGGATCCTTCTGCTTCAGATTGTTGAGTTGTTGAGATTATAGGTGTTTACCACCACACCTGGCTAGCTGTGGCATTTCACCACTGCTGTAGCTGTGGGTGTTGGGGATACTCTCAGGCAAGAAAGCTTCAAACATCATCACTTCCCCTCTTTGTTGCAGAGTTTTGTTTTCCTTTTCTTTTCTTTTTCTTTTTTTTTTTTTTTTTTTTTTTTTTTTTTTTTTTTTTTTTTTTTTTTTTTTTTTTTTTTTTTTTTTTTTTTTTTGCATAAACTTTTACCTAGCTTCCGGCTGGTTTTGGATGTTTTCTAGTGCTTTTAAATAGTTATTTGTTGTATTTTATCCAGACTTATAGTTGTTTTTTGCAGGGCATCTTGTAATCACTTCACTCTTGCTACCACTTTCAAAAGTGGTCTCCATCATATTTTTCTTTTGACTTGATATTTAGCAAATGCAGCAAAATTATAGAATATTTGCAAAAACTAAAAATAATGAGCCATGTGCAGTGGCTCATGCCTGTCACTCCAGCATTCAGGAGGCTGAGGCAGGAAGATCATGAGTTCGAGGCCAACATGGGCTACATCCCAAGACCCTGCCTCAACAAAACAAAACAAAAAAGAGAATACCTTTGTACCCTTTATACATGCACACACATATATGTATGTGTATAAATATATTTGGCATATATTTCATTATATAATGGAATTATAAAAATCACCTATTAATATTTTACCCAATTTGCTTTACCATTTGTTCATGTGCTGTCTTGTGTACATGCTCTTCCTCCCTCCTTCCCCTTGCTCAATATATATGTATGTGCGTGTGTATTTGTGTATATATGTGTATATATCTTCAAATGTAATTCTTTGGTAAAAGTTTTTCTGTGAATTTTCTAAGAATGGCAATATTCTGTTATATAACCACATTATGGTTGTCAACCTCAGCAAACTTAACTTTGATACAGTAATTTTGCCTCATTTCTACCACTTACAATTTTGTTAACAAATAAAAATAAAATGACTTTTTTTTTTCTTTCTCCTCTCCAAGAGAGGATCTAGTCCATGGTCAGTTAGTGCATTTATATATCACGTCTACTTCTCTTTTTTTTTTTTTTTTTTTTTTTTTTTTTTTCCTCTCAGTACTGGGGTTGAACCCCGGGCCTCGTGCTTGCATGCTTTGCAAGTGCTGGACCATTGATCTGCACCTCCAGCCCATTTTTTTACTTTTTTGAGACAGGGTCTCGCCAGATTATGCACACTGCCTCTGGTCTCGAGCTCGCAATCCTCCAGTCTCCGCCTCCCGAGCCGCTGGGATTACAGATGTGTTGATTTCTGGAACCACTACCATTTTTAGTGTTTCAGATGGCAGGAAAAGTCCTTAGTATGTGTTTTCTATATTGCAACAGGATAAGGGTCAACAAACTTCTATAAAGTGCCACATAACAAATATTTTAAGCTTCTGAGGCCACATACAATCTTTGTCAACATTATCTCTCTTCTTGCTTCCTTCTTCCTTTCCCTCTTTAAAAACATAAAAATCATTTTTAGCTGTTAGGCCTTACAAAAATTGAAAATGTAATACATAGTCTGCAGCCATACCATCCTGAACACACTTGATCTTGTCTGATCTCTGAAGCTAAGCGAGGTTGAGAAACTATAATGCATAAAGTGAAATTAAAAATAGTCTTGTGGGGCTGGGAGTATAGCTCAATGGTAACATGCTTGCCTAAAGCTGGGCATGGTGGCTCATACCTGTAATCTCAGTGGCTTGGGAGGCGGAGGCAGGAGAATCACAAGTTTGAGACCAGAGGCAGTCTGCATTAACTTAGCGAGACTCTGTCTCAAAAGAATTTAAAAAATGGGCTGGAGTGCAGCTCAGTGGTCTAGCACTTGCAGAGCATGCAGGCGCGAGGCCCTGGGTTCAACCCCCAGTATGGCAAACAAAACAAAACAAAAAAAAACATGCTTGCCTAGCATGCATAAGGCCCTGGCTTCAATTCTTAGCACCACCACCACCAGCAACAATAACAAAAATAGGCCTTATGAAGGATGTCTGTGTGGGTGATAGCTTGTGATGTAAATATATTATGAATGACCAGTGGGCAAGGCAAACTGGGCTAGGCAGCCCTACCTATGACTCCTCTGAAAATGTTCTTTCTTCAGCAGGATCAAAGCCAGCAATTCAACCCTGCCCTTCCTGCCCTCTGCTATTCTCCAGTCAGCAAGCCCTCAGTGAACATGTGTGGCTCAGACATGTCCCTCAGCTGTTCTCAAGTTTCTGTGCAGGAAGTTATCACCCTCAAGGGAAACGCTGTCCAGAGGATCAGAAACAACAGCAGGAGCAAGTGTTGGATCAATGTTGCTTGAATGTCAAAGCAGAAATTCAAGAGCAAGAACAAGACTCCAACCCTCTGTTTGAGAGCATAAGCCCTTCAAAGGCATCCTGCAGGCAATCTGAAGAACATCCAGTAGGGTATAAGGAAAATAGCACAATGGAGGATATAAGGCACAGCCTAGAACAGAAGGCAGACCTTGAGGAAACAAAGAAAGGAATACATGGTTTGGAAGTCTCAGGATTTGGAACTATCAAATATGAAGAGTTTGGGCCAGGCTTTATCAAGGAGTCAAATCTCCTGAGCCTCCAGAAGAAACATACAAGGGAGACCCCTTACGTGTACACTGAGTGGGAACACAATATGTCAGTCCTCCTCAAAAACCCAAGGATACAGCCTGAGGGAAAGCCTTATGTATGCACAGAATGTGGGCAAGGCTTTACCTGGAAGTCAAACCTCACCACCCACCAGAGGACGCACTCAGGGGAGAAACCTTATGTATGCAAGGATTGTGGACGAGCCTTTACGTGGAAATCAAACCTTGTCACACATCAGCGGACACACTCAGGGGTCAGGCCTTATGTGTGCAAGGATTGTGGACAGAGCTTTAGCTTGAAGTCAAACCTCATCACCCACCAGAGGGCTCACACTGGGGAGAAGCCGTACGTGTGCAGGGAGTGTGGGCATGACTTCCGCCAGCATTCACACCTCATCAGACATAAGAGGACTCATTCGGGAGAGAGGCCTTATGTCTGCAGAGAGTGCCAGAAACGTTTTAGCCAGAAGTCAAACCTCATCAGACACTTACGGACACACACAGGAGAGAAGCCTTATGTATGCACAGAATGTGGGCGTCACTTCAGCTGGAAGTCAAACCTCAAGACACACCAGACGACCCACTCAGGGCTTAAGCCTTTTGCCTGTATGGAGTGTGGACAGTGCTTCAGTCTGAGGTCAAACCTCAGCAAACACCAGAGATCCCACACAGGAGAGAAGCCCTTTCTATGTACAGAGTGTCGGCGAGGCTTTACCCGGAAATCAAGCCTGATCACGCACCAAAGGACACACTCGGGAGAGAAGCCATTTGTGTGCAAGGAGTGTGGGCGAGCCTTCAATGTCAAGTCAACCCTCACCTCACACCAGAGGACACATTCAAGGGAAAAGCCTTTCATGTGTAGGGAGTGCGGTCGAAGGTGTAGGCAGAAGCCAAACCTATTTAGGCACAAGAGGCCATACCTGGGTGCCTTTGCATGCAAGGCATGTGGGCAAGGCTTTTGTGATAAGCTGACTGTCATTAAGCACCCAAGGGCACCCTCAGGGGGAAAGCTTCATTTGTGTAGAGAGTGTGGACAAGGCTTTAGCCGCCAGTCACTCCTCATTCGACACCAGAGGACACATTCAGGAGAGAAACCTTATATTTGTAGGAAATGTGGGCAGGGTTTTAGTCGGAAGCCAAATCTCATCAGACATCAGGGAACACACTCAGAATAGACACCTTGGGTATGCAAGGAATGTAGTCAAACCATTAGTGAGAAATCACACTTCATCGGACACCAGAGAATGTACGAAGAGCAATAGCTTTAGTAATAAGTCAGCCATTGCTAAATACCAAGGTGGAGACATCTTATGTGAGGTGGCATTGTGCATGACATCCTAACGTGGTAAGAGTCACATCTGCAGTCTACCTGTAGGAGAATTGCTGGCTAATTTTCAGGAACTCTGGCCTTCCCTTGTTGGAGTGATGTGTTGTGGACTACTTTTAAATAGGCCAGAGTAAGAGAATGGAGAATATTCCAGTGTCACTTTCTAAATGCACACAAACACTCCTCCCCTAATACCCTCAATGTGACAGAAGTGACAATACTAAAGCTTGTCTTTGGTTGTCTGTCTGACTTTCTGAGAACAAGAGACTTGGCAGACACCATGGCTGATCTAATCTTGGTTCCTCAACAGAGTCAGCCTCAGGGAGAGTCTGAGGAATGATGTATTCAGAGGGACAGAGATAGTGTACGTGCAAAAGAGTTTTATTATATGGCAGGCTGATGGGTGAGAAAGATTATAAATATCTTAGCTGTAGGTTTTGGGAAGAGGTGGCATTTATTTTTGTTATTTTGTCTTGTTTTTGTTTTGTTTAAGTTTTAAGTTAGGGTCTTGCTCTGTAGCTCAGGCTGGCCTAGAACTCATTGTGTTGCCCAGTCTGGTCTCAAACTTCTAAGTGCTGGAATTACAGCTGTGTGCCATCATGTCTGGCCTAAGAGTTGGCCATTCAGAAAATACCCTACCTTTGCTTGCTTCCTAAGGCTTTTTCTGGCTCCAAGTTGAATTCATGCTGAAGATATTCTTGTTCATTGGCATTTTTCAACTAATGTATCATGTGCTTTTACAACAAAGAAAACAACACAATAAGCCAAAATAGAAAATGGAATTACTTTCAGTTCTCCTTTGAATTACCATACAAAGTCCTTTTGTTAATTCTTGGCTTTAAATCCTTTCAACTATTGTAAAATATACCATTTTCTGATTGAGAATATTCTCCCTTTCAAATGGCAAGATCCCACAAATTAACTTAAAATCCTAGGTTAGGCCAGGGACACTGGTGCATACTTGTAGTGCTAGCAGCTCAGGAGGCTGAGGCAGGAAGATAACAAGTTGGAGGCCAGAGGCAGCCTGTACAACTTTATCAAGAACCTATCTCAAAATAAAAAACAGAAAAGGAGCTGGGAATGCATCCCAGTGGTAGAGCATTTGCACAGCATGTGTGAGGCCCTGGGTTCAACCCTCCAATAATGCCCACTCCAAAAAAAAATCCTTGATTATTTCCCAATTTTCTTTTTTCAAGGAACATGATTAAATGATTCTGAATTTTATTTGGAAAATAAGATTTCCAAGAATGGTCAGTAACATATAAAAACTGTGTGAAAAATATGTCTTTGCCCATATAAATAGGCATTTCTCTATTTTCTCTCTTTTTTTAGACAGTCTCACTGTCTTAGGTTGGCCTTGAACTTGTGCTTCTCTTGCCTCAGCCTCCGAAGCACTGGGGTTACAGGTGTTGCATTACCATGCCCAGCACATAAAACTTCAGAATAAATCTTTAGAACCTCATAAGAAATAGAAAAATAAACCCATCTGTATATTCACATTTAGAGTGTGATGAAGCAGGATTTTAAAGTAGTGTGAAAATGGCAATTATAGGATTCAGTATTTAGGTCACTGACTATCAATTTAAGGAAAAAATAAAAATAGATCCCAACATCTCAATATCTAAGAGAGTAAAGGATTTATTAATCCAAAGTGGTATGAATTGTAAGAGTCCTAATTTTTGTTAAATGTGTAAGTTTTGAGTAGAATGAAAAAACATGGTTAAAAAAAAAAGAAGTATTATCCTAGATGGAACAGTTGACATGGCCTACCCTTCTCACCTCTCCCTGGTGGCAATTCCTAGGCTGGCTTTCTTACTCTCTTTTAAAAGAAAATCATCTTTTGTGTTTTAATCTCCAACAAGTCTTAGGATTTAATCTTTTCCATAAGATCATATCACAACATAAGGATTCCAAAATTAAACGTACCTTTTACTGTCTTTTAACTTTAGAAAGAATATCTGAGTTTTCAATTTAATTTGTCCACAAAACTAAAAAGATTTTGCTTTAAATTGTAAAAAGTATTAAGGAAAAAAATTAGAGATGCTACATGAAGACTCAAATAGATTTAAAGAGGTACCAAATAGAAGTGGAAATGTTCTGAGGAAGGGGTAGAAAGAAGTCCCAACCCTTGGCCCAGCCCAGGTCCTACCCCTGCTGATTCTTAAACCCACATCAGGCCCACTGCTGAGAACCTCACAGAAGAGACAGAATTCAGAAAGGTAACCTGAGATGTCTACCTGGGGCTGGCTTAGGACTGAAGTCTGCATGAAAACTTGGAAGCTGATGAGGAGGCAAGCACCAATTGTATTTAGATGTTTAGATTCTTCACAGTGTTTTCATTTTGTTTTGTTTTGTTTTGTTTTGTTTTGTTTCCAACCTCTGGCTAAAGAGTCATGCACTAATATCTCACCTTTTATAACCTGAAGTTGACAGCTCTAGTTGCATAAATTTTAAAACAAACAAAAAAGTGTACCATAGTAATCACTGTCTATCCTACCACCATGGTAAGTACTTGTTGTTGTTGTTGTTGTTAGGTGCCGTCGAGTCGGTATCCGACTCATAGCGACCCTCATAGGGTTTTCAATGGCTGACTGTTTTGGGATTGCCTTGGGAGTGGATTGCCAGGCCCTTTTTCCCATTTTTGCGGTGCTGGGAATTGAACTCGGGGGACCTCAGAGACTGCAGCGCAGCGCTCTACCAACTGAGCCAAATCCCAGCCCACGTGGTAAGTACTAGACTATCTCATATGGAGAAAGTTTTGAAGAAAAGATGACAAACAGAAGCACTGAGTATCACCTCAAATCCATTAAGTCTGATGGTGCAAAAGCAATGGTGTATAAAGATGCTGGAGCCTTCACATGAATCAAGGCACTCACCAAACTGTAGGAGTAATTACTGTAATGTTCTCCAAGTTACACCTGAGGAAGAAAAGGCAGTTCACCTTAAAAATGTTCTTCCTAAAGCACAAAAAAAAAAAAAAATTGTCAGTCCTGAGTACTTTTATTTTTTTGAGAAAGACCTTGCTGTGTAACCCAGGCTGGCATTGAACTGAGGATCCTCCTGCCTCAGCCTCCCGAGTGCTGGGATTACAGGCATGTGCCTCTATATTTTTAAATTACACCTTTTATTTTGAGGCAATTGTAGATTCATGTGTACTTGTAAGAAATTGCATGTAGAGTACCTATTTACTGTTTGCCCAGTTTACCCCAATGGTAATATTTTGCAAAAACTATACTACAGTATCACAGAGTATTGAAGTTGGTATATACACATCTTTTAAATATTTTATGTAATGAAATGGGAAATGCATATAAAGTCCTTATGTGTGGAAGTACGATAGGTAGTTTCAAGGGAGTACACTCTTGTGATAAATATTTGAGTTGTGAGCTGAACTTGTGAACTAGACACTTTATGGACATTTTTGTTTGAAAGAACAACTGACAAACTGGTGATTCACACAAAGAGAATCTATTTAGTAGACATTTTGTAAAAAATAAAGTGATTATTTTTTTTCCAGACATGGTGGCACATGCCTGTAATCCCAGCACTCGGGAGGCTGAGGCAGGAGGATTGTGAGCCTGGCTATAAAGCAAGACCCTGTGTCAAGAAGAAAAACAAAAACAAAGGTGTTTTTGAGGCAGTGGTCTCACTGTATAGCCCAGGTTGGCCTCATCCTCAGGATCCTCCTACCTCAGCCTCTCGAGTGCTAGGAATACAGGCTTCCACAACCATCTCTGGCTATGAAGTAAATTTATATAAAAAAAAAACCTGACTAAAAACATGGCAGTAATTTTTGCTAATTGGAATTTAAAGCAAAAAGTTAAAATTTTGAAAAACAAGCATCTGCCAATTTGAACTTGACAGTTGCCTAATACTTAATTCTTTCTGATGAGATTGGTAGTAGTATCAGTGAATACGACTCTGTAATACTATATAATAAAATATATCAACTCTGGAAGAACAAGTGTTTTCCAAATGATTAATACATGATGCTGCAAAATCATGCATAGGTGAAAGATTCATTTTAAGTATAAAATAGGCAAGTGGAGCAGGGTACAGTGGCACATGTCTACAATCCTAGCACTTGGGAGGCTGAGGCAGAAGGATCAAGAATTCAAGGCCAGTCTGGGCCACAGCAAGACCCTGTCTCAGAACCCAAAAAGAAAAAAAACAGACAAATGGATCTTAATTTAATAAATAAAGCTCCAATTCTATATTGCAAGTAAACTTTAAGAAATCACACTTGTTGATTTTTGATTACTGTAAAAATCAGCAAGTTTCTGAAAATGCCATTAAAATACTCCATCTTCTAACTGTCTGTGTAAGACCAGATTTTATTTCAGCAGGTTGAATGCAGGACCACATATAAAAGATCAGCTATCTTCTATTTTAGACTGTAGCTGTAGCAGACTATGAGTTGGACACCAACTCAGCGGCACCTAACAACAACATCTATTAACTTAGACATTAAAAAGATTTGCAAAAGTATAAGATAATGGTACCTTTCTTGAGGATTTTTTTTTTTTTTTTTGGTGGAAAATGTTCAAACCCAAGCAAAATTGAAACACCTTACTTTTCACCCTTAAGTGTGTTTTTTTAAGCTATGGTCTGTGTCCCAGGGTGAAAAATATTTCATACACATTTCAGAGAAAAATTACATGACATAACTAACATACTATTAGCATTTAGGTTTCTCTGTAATGTAAACTAGAAGAAAATTATCAAGGAAGTAAATGCAAAAAAATACTTAAGACCTGTTGATAGTTGTAATCTTATATCTATGTATGCTCTATCTAGACAAAATACAAAAACTTTGTGGCATCTTCATTTCTTGAACTCAATTATATACTCAGTATCCTCTATGCTTGCGATATCTTTTTACAGTATGACCTTAATATTTTCACAATTCTATTTTTATCAACAAAACTTTATGACTTTAATAATCTTTTCACTGTTTTTGTTTTAAATTTTATTGTAGTTATTAAAGTCCTCAAGCTAAATTACTTTTTATTTCATTACCTTTTTTGCTTATTTAATCATAATTCAATTTATTTATCTTCCTTTTTACTGTTTTTCTGAAAGTCAGTTCCTTTCTCTGTGGTTAATTTTTCTTTTTTCTTTCTTTCTTTTCTTTTTTTTAACCAAGAATAACTATTTTGAAGCGTGCTTATAAATGGCTAACTGTATATATTAATTTCTGCAATATCCTACTGTTTAATTTCTTTATGGGATTGTAGTTACGTGTTTTGTTATTTCCTCTGTTTTAATTTGTAATTTAGTTTTGAATCTGATTAAGCTGTGAATTTCAATGTGTATTTTAAAGCAAGTGTTTAATGTATGAAAATGTGTGTATGTATATCAACAATATTATATCAAAATTAAGAATTAGGTTGTTAATTTTGATATTTTCTATATATTTGCCTTATATGTTCTTGTTTTGTATTAATGTTTTCATTTTATTCATTATAGGATATATTTAACAGATCTGTTATGTAAATATAGATATAAATAACAATAGAACCAGTGCTAATGTATCCACCCCAGCAGAAGAAATGTCTTAATTATTTAAAAAAACCTTAATATTTCCATTCGGTAAGTGGTACGCTAAATAAATTTGTAATCACATTAAGAAACATTTCTCCAAGTATTTCTATCAAATTTTTCTTAATACATTTCACAGCTATTTTATTTAGATCTATAGAAATTAATGATCTATGGAAATTAATTTCTTCTTGATAGATTTTTTTTCCTTTTTAAAGGCATAGGGCAACCCGGGTCCCATTCAGTGTTTCTACTAGTCTCCTCTCCATATTGTTGCATTTATTTTTTTAGGCAGTATCTGCTTTCCAACTTCATTTTCATCTTGATAGTTTTGTGAGTAGAATATTATTAATATTAATTATTATTAATATTTAAGTAGAATATTATTGGTAAAATGTTGAGACAGTGATAAATCACACATGTATACTGTGCCCTACAAAACTCACTAAAAACAAGCAAACAATACAAATAATTGGCAGATTTTAAGTCCTAAATTATGAAAAATCTCATTAAATGTAACTGATTTTGAACACAGCAAGATTGGCAGAATGGATTTTAAAAATTATCCAGTTACATGCTGCCACCAAGAAACTAATTTCAAATACAGGGATACAAGTAAGTTAAAAGTAAATAAATAAGGTGACATTCTTTGAAGATGGCAGAGTAGGAAGCTACAGGAATCATTTCATTCACCAAAACAAGTATCGAGCTGTCAAAAACTGTCAGAATCAACTACTTCAGAACTCTAGAATGTGCTCAAAAACTTGGAACACCTAAGTGATTGCTTGATGAAAAAAAAGACGCTTGTAAATGGTGGATTTCAGTATTTGGATACCACTTAACCCCAAGCCCAGCCCCCTAACAGGTTGCACCAGGGATTGCAGTTTGTGATCCAAATGTGATTTGCAGAGAAGGCTAGAAGGACCTTATCCTGTGATAATCAGGGCTGTGTTCACTGAATGGCACAGAGTCTGGCCTTTGTTTCAATTCACTTTGGCTGGTAAGGCTTCCTAGGTAGCCTTTGTAAAATAATTTTAATACAATGTTTCCTCTTCTCACTGGATCCAGGCATTTTGCAGAAATTTTTGACAGGTCACTGACTGACCCTAGAGAAAATGAAACAGACTTCAGTGAACAAACATGACAAAGCAAACAGTCTGCAAAAATAGTTTGGGAAAATCAAAATGGACAACTGTAAACTCATGGTATTTTCAGTCGCATCATATAGTTGTGAAAGTTGGACATTGAATAAGGGAGACAAGAATTGATGCTTTTGAATTGTCCTGGAGACAATACTGGATATACCGTGGATTGCAAAAAAAAACAAACAGATCTGTCCTAGAAGTGCAACCAGAGCGCTCTTTGGAAGTAGGATGTCTAGACTTCTTTTGCCATATTTTCCGACGTGTTGTCAGGAGGGACCAGTCCCTGGAGAAGGACATCATGTTTAGGAGAGTGGCAGGTCAACAACAACCAAAAAGGAAAATCCGCAACTAGATGGATTGACACAGTGACTGCAACAATGGGCTTAAACTGTGTGCCTTGTACAGAATCAGGGATTGTTTCGCTCTGCTGTACATAGGGTCTCTATGAGTCAGACCCAACTTGATGGCACCTAACAACAACAAAAACCTCAGCAATCAGCACGCCTGGAATCCCAGTATTCAGGAGGGAGAGGCGGGAGGATCGCCAGTGCCAGGGCATCCTGGGTTAACATAGTGAGAACCTGTCTCAAACGATTTATCAAAAATAAACAAGGAGGGAAGTGTTCCATGTAATTTCCAACTATCAAACCACAATTTTCCTGCAAAGAACACTGTGTAAGTGAGCGACCTCATACAAATGCAATATAATTGCCCTTCTGTGACCGCATTCATGCTGGGCACAGGTAGAGAAGAGAGACACAAATGAAGACGACACTGACCCCGCCCATGGCAAGGGATGGAGGTGAAAAAATAGATCTGAGTCAGCCAGACACACACAGACGCACATAAAGATTCTTCTCCCAGACTCAACCCTAGAGGCAAACCCAGAAACAAAAACTGATGCGACCCCCGGGACAAGAATACAGTGACAGAAAAAGTCATCCCCCAAATGAGCCAGTCTCGCTCACATTCTCGGCGGACACACCCAATCTCTGTTACACAAAGATCCACGCTCAGGGGACGTGTTTTAAAATTCAGAAGTTCAGACCACTAAGAGAACCCATCGCCCCCGGGGTGCGCCAGCACAAAGGAGTGCAGCAAGAGTTAGACACAAACCGCCACGCCCAAGCATTCATCTACAGCCACTACGCGAAGCCTCACTGCGTCCTCACAGAAAGCATCTCACGCTCTCGCCAGGGCGCCATAGTAACGCACGGCTCACACAACCCCGCGGGCCTCTTGCCAAGGGAGGCGGGCCGCAGCGCCCTCTGGGAAATGAAGTTCAGCAAAGAAGAGAGCGTTGCAAAGCACGCTGGGGCCAGTGGTTCACAAGGCCCCACCGAGAACCCTGAGGCACTAGTTCAGGCCCTACAGGGCTCGGTCTTGCCCTCGCTCCTTCTCGCGGAGCATTCTGGGCAGTGACGTCGTAGGTTGGGGTCGCGGGGTCCGTTTCCGTAGCCGGAGGCGCCAGGAGGTGAGTTAAGCCCGGCCCTGGGCGTGAGCGGGAAGTCAAGGCCGAGTTCTGGGTAGGCAGGCGGGAACGCGAACAGGAACTGAGCGAAAATCACCAGACATTGTTTGTGAAAAGAGACTGGGTCACTGGATATAACTATGTGGCTACTGTGTGTAGCTATGTGACAGGCTGCAGATGTGACAGAATATTATTTCATATGTCACTCTAGGTGTGCGTGCCTGTGTGTACTCGTGTGTGACTGTGAACATGTGTGTTCCTATGTGACTGTCTTCATATGTGTAACCATGTTATTGTATATGGGTTTGTGAGAGACGGAGGTGTGACGTTGTGTGTGAGTGTATATGTGACCATGTTTCACCACCTGTCCACCTGCACAGACACAACTGTGTTGAAATGTGTGTGGCAGCAGATGTGAGTGTGACCCTATTTCTGCAGGTATAATTTTGTGGAAGTAATTGGTTTTTGTCTGTTTTGTTTTGAAATAGAGTCTTACTAGGTAGCCCAGGCTGGCTTCTAACTGCTGCCTCACTCAGCCTCTTGAGGGCTGGGATTACAGGTGTGCACCACCATGCCCAACACTGTATGAGTAATTGTGACAAGATGTATGTATGTCACCGTATGTATGACTGTGTTGTTGTGTGACCACTTCTTTTTGTGCTATTGGGGTTGTGTGTGGGATTAAGGGTATGACTGGGTAAAAATTTGTATGTGTATAAGATCATGGCCTTGATTGTTTGGGACTTAAGTCTGTGATTCTGAGGCACAGAAAGATTAAATTTGCTTGTCCAAGTTCACACAGTTAAGAAGTGACAGAACCAAGACTCAAATGCAAGCAAGTTTGGCTCTAGAGTTCTTGCTTTTATTTAACAAATTGCTCTGATTGTGAGAGTGAAAAGCATAAACCCTGGATTCTGAGGGCGACAGATAAAAATGTCTCTGGGCTTCCATTAGGAGCCTTTGAAACATGGGAGCTTAAACTGGATCTCTTCTTCAGTCTGTGAGTTACAGGACCCAGCCTAACAACATTGCAATGTTGTTGTTGTTGTTGTTAGGTGCTGTCGAGTCGTGTCCGACTCATATCGACCCTCACAGGGTTTTCAATGGCAGATTGTTTCGGGATTGCATTGGGAGTGGGTTGCCACATCCTTCTCCCATTTTTGCGGTGCTGGGAATCGAACTCGGGATCTCAGAGACTGCAGAGCGGCATTCTACCAACTGAGCTAAATCCCAGCCCCACATTGCAATGAGAATATTCTAAAACTGCCTGTTGCTAAAAGAGAAAAATCTGAATGCTCAGTCTTCCTCTCCTTTCGCCACTGAGTTTGAGATTTTAGCTTTGTCTTTATGAAAGCTATTCCGTGTTTGGTGCTGAGAGAGGCTAGGTCCATGACTCTTTCTGATGTACAAAGTAAGCTGTTTTTGGTTTTGATCTTCTCAGTTAATAAAGAAAAATGTTCTCATTTCATTTCCAAATGTGAATGTAGAATCTAAGCACGAACAAGAGAAACACTTCTCTATGCCCATTGTTGGCTCATGTAATCTTGACAGTGAGGAAAGAAAGGTCTGAGAGATGGATTAATTTGTTCAAGGTCATGTAGCCAGTGAGACAAGAAATGAAGAATTGAGCCAGGTGTGGTGGCGCATGCCTGTAATCCCAGCAGTTTGGTAGGCGGAGGCGGGAGGATCGCAAGTTCAAGACCAGAGGCAGTCTGCATGACTTAGCAAGACCCTGTCTCAAAACAGTAAAAAAAAATGGGCTGGTGGTGCAGGTCAGTGGTCCACCACTTGCAGAGCATGCAAGTGCGAGGCCCTGGGTTCAACCCCCAGTACGGAAAAAAGAAAAAAAAAAAAAAGAAAGAAATGAAGAATTAGGCTGGGTCTGTGAGCTAATAAAACCAGTGTCTTTTCCACTACACCTTCTTGCATAGACTGATGGCCCAGTTCAAATTTAGAAATATATTGTCCTAGGGATAGATAGCTATCAGAACAAAGCAAACAGAAACTTGAAACATTTTTTTTATATGTCGGTGGCATGTAAGAGTTCTATTTCCAGATGGCAAGAGGAATGTATTGCTTCTCCTGTCAGGTTGCAGAGGCTTTTATGGACTATTTCAAGCTGCACTGTAGTAAGAAAATAACATTCCTAGAGACAATAGGCAAATGCAGGGTAGCCCAGAATTAGGGGGTAATGAATCCTGAATTCTAGGTCAAAGACAACTATCCTCATTTTCAGAACAAAATATTGGCTCTGAGAGGACAAGCAGTTTATTTCAGGCTGCACAGTTTGCTGTTGCATTAGCATTTGCCATGTTTCCCTCCAGCTGCTTTTCTGTAGAGTAATAAAAACAACACCTGCAACCATACCACTGTGGCATCCAAACCTGTCATATACCAGGAGTTAAGCAGGGTCTGGCCTCATTAGTACTTTGATGGGATACCCACCTGGGAACACAGATGCTGTAGGCTTAGGAGAAGGACCTGGCAACCCTCTCCCCAAAAAAACAAAACAAAACAAAAAACAAAAACAAAAAACAGCCATTGAAAACTCTATGAATAGCAGAGAAACACTAACAATACTGTTTTGCCTGTTGTATATAGGTTCGCTATGAGTCGTCCACTGACTCAACAGCACCTAACAACAACAATAAAGACAACATCTGCCATTTCTGAAGATGCTTCTCTAAAGAATATATAGCATCCGTCCTTAGATTTTATTGACTATTTCCCATTCAGCTATCATAGCTTCTTGAAAGACCAATCATTGAATCACACTTTATTTGGACTCTTAGGACCTTGAATTGGTTGTTTAAATTTTTTGAACCTCAGTTTTTTATATTAGTAAAAGGGGAATAATGATACCTACCTTTGTAGTTTTTTGAGGATTAAATGAGATAATGGCATGAAACATGCATAATATTGCTATATATATTACAGGAGGCATGGTATGATTTGTTGATTCATTTAACCAATGTTTTGTGCATCTACAATGGTGCTGGCATTTTTCTAGTATTAGAATACATCAGTGAACCAAACAAATCCTAGCTTTCTTGGATCTTACAATCTTGTGTGGGAAGACAAAAAATAAAATATATTTGATAAATGCTAAGAAGAATCAGTCAATCAGGATGAAGAAAAAGAGAGTAACTGGAAAGGGTTCTCTTTAGATAGAATTTTCAGAGAAAGTCCCTCTAATGTAGAGACAACTGAGCATGGACAGGAATAAAGGGAGGGAGTGAGCCATGCTGACATCTGCAAAGAGGGTACCAGGCAGAAGGAAAAGCAAAGGCAACAGCTGTGAAGGAGGAGTATGCATAGTGTTTGAGGAACATTAGAAGACACGTGTGTCTGGGAAAGAGTGAGCAAAAGGGAAAGGGTAGAAAATGAGGTCAGAGGAGCAGCCAGAGCCAGATCATAAACTGCCTTCTTGGCCACAGGATAGACTTTAGATTTTGTTGAGTTCGAGTGACATATCCTTAACATAAGTT
Organism: Pedetes capensis; assembly: GCA_007922755.1. Lineage (NCBI taxonomy): Eukaryota > Metazoa > Chordata > Mammalia > Rodentia > Pedetidae > Pedetes > Pedetes capensis. The sequence continues at coordinate 14,618 of VMDO01010565.1, read as the reverse complement.
AAGACTTCTGGGGTTAATTTCAGCATTTCCCTGTTTCTCAGATCTTGGAAAAGGTGATGCTGGCTGATATAAGAAGGGTATGAGGACATTGAAGATGCAATATATCTATCTTTGTGAGTCTCACACCAGCAACATAGAACTGGGATGTCATTTTTTCTTCTTTAATTCTCCCACCTCAGGCCTGTGTTCTTCACCAAAAAAGAAAACTGAGGAGGGAGGGAGGAATGGCTGTTGGACTTTGTAAAGTCATTTCTCAGGTAAGTTAATGTTTTAAAAAATTTTACTTCATTTTGCAGGACTTTGGGACCACAGGGAGAATCACAAATAGCCCAAGCGCACCCTCTCCATTTTTCTCTCTCTACTTTTTGTTCATATAATCCTTCTGTGAAACATTTAATATCTTTTTTACTTAGTGTGATCAAACGTGTGATGAATCAGACCTGTCCTCTTAGATGGATCATAACTTATTGAGTTGGAGATGGTTGCAAATGAAATAAGGGATAGTGTATGATTGAGTGTCCTATTAAGTAGGGAGGTCAAAGGTGGCCCCTCTGAGGAAGTGACACTTAAGCAAAGCAAAACTTCAGTGAAAAGTCAATTGCAATGGTGCACGTCTGTAATCTCAGCACTGAGGAGGCAGAGACAGAAGGATCATGATCTCAACTTCAGCCAGTGCTACATATTGAGACCCTGTCTTTAAAAATAAAAATAAAAATAAAACTTTTTCAAAATAAAAATACCTCAGTGAAAGTAGAGAGTATGTTTTGTGGAGATCTAGGAAAGAGCTTTAAAGTAGAAAGTATAGCCAGGCACTGTGGCACATGCCTGTAATCCAAGTGACTTGGGAGGCTGAGGCAGGCAGATTGTGAGTTTGAGCCTAGAGGCAGCGTGTGCAACCTGGTGAAACCCTGTCTCAGAGTGAAAAATAAAGGAACTAAGGGTTCAGCTCAATGATAGACTGCTTGCCTAGCATGTGAGGCCCAAAGTTCAACCCCTCAGTACTGAAAGAGATGGGGGGAGGAGTAGGGGAGAGGAGAGGAGTGAATACAAGTTAATATAGTATGAGCATGATGTTTGGTGTGTTACAGGGATAGCAGTGGGCAAGTCTCCTTGGGGTCTTGGATTTAGCTCAGTTGGTAGAGCACCACTCTGCAGTCTCTGAGGTCCCAGGTTCGATTCCCAGCATGGCAAAAATGGGAGAAGGACGTGGCAATCCACTCCCAAGACAATCCCAAAACAGTCAGCCATTGAAAACCCTATGAGGGTGTCAGGCACGGTGGTGCACACCTGTAATCGCAGTGACTTGGGAGGCAGAGGCAGGAGGATCGCAAGTTTCAGACCAGAGGCAGTCTGTGTAATTTAGCAAGACCCTGTCTCAAAAAGTAAAAAAATATGGGCTGGGGTGCAGCTTAGTGGTACAGCACTTGTAAAGCATGCAAGCATGAGGCCCTGGGTTCAACCCCTAGTATGCCCCCCCCTCCAAAAAAAAAAACTTTGAATTATTTTCTAAATGTTAAGGAGAACCATTGTAGTATTTGTGGTGTGATTTAAGTTTGAGAAAGAAAACAGAGAGCTGGGGATTAAGGGTGAAAGCAGGGAGGCCAGGAGACTACTGTAATAATATAGGTGGGAGGTGATAGTAACCTGCACCATGGTGGTAGCATTGGAGCTGGTGAAATTCTGCATGTGTAGTGGAGAAAGAAAATGGGATTTGATCAGGGATTGGTTGTGGAGTATAAGAGGAAGAAATTAAAGGAGGACTACAAAGATTTTTGGCGTGGTGATGGTATAAATTATTGTTATTAGGTGCTGTCGAGTCGGTATAGTGACCCTACATACAACAGATGAAACACTATTGTCAATGCTTCTCTGCTATTCATAGGGTTTTCAGTGGCAGATTGTTCTTGGGAGTGGGTTGCCAGGTCTTTCTCCCAAGTCTACAGCACTTGGTATTCCCAGGCAGTCTCCCATTCAAGCTTCTGAGATCTGATGGGATGGGATGCCACACGGGAATGGCTGCAGGCATGGTATAAATGGTCCTGCCATTTACAGAGTGGAGAACATCAGAATCAATAATTGAGTTTTGGATATATTAAGTTTGAGAAACCTGTTTTATATCCAAATAGAATGTTGATTATATATTTGGAGTTTAGGACTAGAGATGCAAATTTGGTAATCATTAGTATATTTAAAGCCATGGGACAGAAGAGATTATTTTGAGGACAGAGATGTGGTGAATATGAATAGAATAGAGGTTCAAGGACTAAGTTTCAGACATTTAGTGTTTAGAGGAAGATAAGAAGGGGAGGAACAAGCAAAAGAGATTGAGAAGAGCCTGGTGTAGTGGTATATGCCTGTGATTCCAGTTACTTGAGTGGCTGAGGCTAGAAGATTGCTTGAGCCCAGGAGTTTGAAACCAGGCTGGGCAACATAGTAGAGTCCCATGTCAAAGAGAGGGGGAGAGAGAGAGAAAGAAACTGAGAAGAACTGATGAGGAAGGATAACCACAGGAGTGTGGGTCCTGGATGCCAAGAGTAGCAAGTATTTGAAGGAGAAGGTGATCAACGAAGTTACTCTTCAGAGTTAGTGAAGAAGATGAAGACCAAGAACTGACCATTGATTTTTTTTTACGTGAACATTACTGATTTTTTTGACAACAGCTACTTCATAGAGCAGCTGGGATGAAAGTATCATTGCATGGGCGCAAGAGAGAATGGATGGGCAAGAAGGAGGAATGGAGATAGGGAGTCTAGACCACGGTAATGTAGCAAGTAGCCATGTAGCACTACTCCAAGTTGAGAAATGCTATCATTGTAAAATGCAAGCATATTTTGAAGGTTCAGTACAAAAAGAATGCAAAATATCTCAATAATTTTCTATATTGATTATATCTTAAAATGCTAACATTCTGGATACATCGGGTTAAAGAAAAATGTTGTGTATTTAATTTATTACTGTTTACTTTTTTAATGTGACTACTGGAAAATTGGGCTGGGATTTAGCTCAATTGGTAGAATGCTGCTCTGCAGTCTCTGAGGTCCTGAGTTCGATTCTCAGCACCACAGAAATGGGAGAAGGACGTGGCAATCTACTCCCAAGGAAATCCCAAAACAATCAGCCATTGAAAACCCTATAAGGGTCTCTATGAGTTGGACACAACTTGATGGCACCTAATAGCAACAACAACTGGAAAATTTTTTATCTGCAGCCACAGCACCTTAGAATCCGATCTCGCCTGATCTCAGAAGCTAAGCAGGGTTAGCCTGGCTAGTCCTTGCATAGGAGACCACCAGGTGCTGCAGGGAGAAGGACCTGGTAATCTAGTCCTGAAACAATCCACCATTGAAAACCCTATGAATAACAGAGAAGCACTGACACAGTGCCACGCATGACACAGTGTCAGGGAGTATTTCATTCTGTTATATGTAGGGTCACTCTGAGTTGGACCTGACTTAACAGCACCTAGCAACAACACTGGAAAGTTTAAAATCACATATGTGGCCATGTGTAGTGGCTCACACCTGTGATCACAAAACCTCAGGAGGCAGAGGCAGGAGGATGCAAGTTCGAAGTCAAAGGCAGCCTTTGTAACTTAGCAAGAGCCTATCTCAGGATAAAAAATAAATTTAAAAAGGGGCTTGGGGTGGAACTCAGTGGTAGAGCACTTGAAAAGTATATGTGAGGCCTCTGGTTTAGCCCCCAAGTACTGCAAAGAAAGTTAAATTAAATTAAATTACATATGTGGCTCACATATTTCTGTTGGATATCACTGGTCTATACAACTCTTTGGAAGAATTTTGTTATTAAAAGAAATAGAGAAAAGGGGCAAAAGCTAGAGTGAGATCATGGAACGGAATTTTTGTATTTCTTTATAAGATGGAAGATACTACATTGGTTTGTGTGCTGATTGGAATGAGTAAAGTGAGAAACGGTAGTACAAGAGGAAGAGGTGACAATGTACTTGTGTGGACAAGTGGAGGGATTTGTCTTAGATCAGAGCATAGAATTTTATCCCTAATAAGAGAAAGAGGATGGAATATATGAGCATAAATATAGGTTAAGTACATAGAGTGACAGGAAGATGAGGAAGTTTAAAGAACATAAGGGGTGTTAGTGGTTTGAGAATAAAATAGAAGTTATGAAATAGTTATCAAAGAGTAGGAAAATGAATTTTTAGGGACATATAACAGAGTTGTCTTACAGTGCTTTTGAGGGATTTCTGGTTGTATCCTAGTACTTTGGGTCAACATGTTTATCAGTCAGGGTTCTGGCAAGTAGCTCTAAAGGGGCTTATTTTTAAGATATCATCAAGATGTAAGGCTAGGGATGTAGCTTATTGGTAGAGTGCTTGCTCAGCATGTGTGAGGCCCTGGGTTCACTTCCCCGGAGCGCGCGCGTGCACACACACACACACACACACAAAGATATTATAAAGATACAGAGAAATTACAAGGAATAGTGCTATACCTGTGGGGCTCATAAGAGCAACACTCCCTTACCCTGTGGACACAGAGAACTGCATAGAGAAGGCCCCTGACAGGCACTGTGAGCTGTGACTGAAGGACAGAGATCACCCAGGGTAGCAGTTCAGGTAGGCAGACAAGGAGAGTGTTTTGCCTTACTCATTTCCCTCCTATATCTTGCATGTGGCTGAACCCAACTGAAAATAGGGTGGGGCAAGGGAGTTTGTAGTCAGTCTAGGTCAGCCTCCCAAATGCAGGGCAGTATAGAGGAACACACAGAAGTTAAACGCTACTATGTAGTTGTGGGATTTTCTTTCTCCAGATATATTCAGACCTATTTCACTGTGTAGAATAATATTTTATTATTTTGATAAAATTGAGAACGTATTCTAGAAACTAGAACTCTATCATCTTTAAGCATTGAGCACTTCCTATATGCGTGTATTATAGGAAACTTAAACATTTATTCACTGAGAGGAAACTATTAACTATTTAACATGGGATAAGTTTTTTTTTGTTGTTGTTTTTTTGTGGTACTGGGGGTTGAACCCAGGGCCTCAAGCTTGCATACTCTGCAAGTGCTGAACCACTGAGCTGCACCCCCAGCCCATTTTTTTACTTTTTGAGACAGGATCTCACTAAGTTATGCAGACTGCCTCTGGTCTCGAACTTGTGATCCTCCTGCCTCCACCTCCCAAGCCACTGGGATTACGGGTGTGCGCCACCACACCAGGTGTCATAGGACAAGTTTTAAAATACACACTTGGATATACATCAGCTTAAAACCCTCACATAACTTAAAGTTCAGTGGTATACACTAAGCTCTTACTTTTGGACATGTAAATTTTTTCCAGGTTTTTTGGTGCAATCTTCCAAGGGAAATCCAACTAAATCCCTCCACATCTATCTTCTTTCTTTCCCTCCCTCCCTCCTTCTCTCTCTCTCTCTCTCTCTCTCTCTCTTTCTCTTTTCTTTCATTCTTTCTTCTGTTTATTTAGCAGTTCCTAGGGGCTGAACCTAGGGCTTCACACAATCTTTTTTTTTTTTTTTTTTGCAGTACTTGGGGTTGAACTCAGGGCCTTGCGCTTGCATGCTTTGCAAGTGCTGGACCACTGAGCTGCACCACCAGCCCATTTTTTTTACTTTTTGAGACAAGGTCTCACTAAGTTATGCAGACTGCCTCTGATCTCAAATTTGCGATCCTCCTGCCTCCACCTCCTGAGCTGCTGAGATTACAGGCGTGCACCACTGTACCTGGCATCCACACATTCTTTGTAAGCGCTTTTCTTTCTTATGTTGACAAAGGGTCTCGCTAAGTAGTGTAGGCTGCTTCTGCCCTCAAACTCACAATCCTGTCTCAGCCTCCTGAGTAGTTGAGATTATAGACATGCACTACCATGCCTGGTTTATAATTGTTTTCTAATAATTATTTTCCTTGGATTATGTAGACATGATTTTAAACTCATAGAATTCATCTTTTTCTTTTCATTTTGTCTTGTCTTTTGGGGGGAGGTGGCAAGAACCATATGGAGGTCTGAGCACTTGGTGAAGAAGAAATTGTTTTGTTGTTGTTTTTTAATTTCAGGAGTTGGTTACCTTCAGAGATGTGGCTCTAGACTTTTCCCAGGAAGAGTGGGAATGGTTGAACCCATCTCAGAAGGATTTATACAAAGAAGTCATGTTAGAGAACTACAGGAACTTGGTATGGCTTGGTAAGGATTTTTCTCCCCCAAAATTCCATATTTTCCCACTGAGTTTTTTGGTTTTCTGTTTTGTTTTGTTTCCTCCATTGGGAATGTCTACGACATCATCAAAAGTGCTTGGTTGAATTTCTACCTCCTGTTCTCAGGAAGTGATTTGCAGTAGTTTCATGGAGTTGGAAATGAACAGTCCCCTTTGCTATGGAATAGTGGTTTGAAACAGCAGCATCAGCATGTCCTGAGAATTTGTGAAAATGTAAACTATGGTGTCTTACTCTACACCTACAAAATTAGAAACTCTGGGAATGGGCTTATTGCTCTACATTGTAATAAGCTGTCACAGCAATCCTGATGACTGTTAAAATTTCAGAGCCACTGTAGTTTCTGATTCAGTGGGTTTGGGTTTTGGGGGTGTGATGGCAATGGCTGCCCTAGCACTTTGAGAACCCGTGCTGTGGAAGAACCTCCATTATTCTCATCCTCTGTACAAGTACCATTCCATTCTCTGACTTTTCCTCAAATGTCATGTCTTGCCGGGTGGTGGAACATTGGGCCTGGGACCTAGAACAGCTGTAGCATGTTGATTTGTCTCTCTGTACGTTGCTTTCATTTTTCTTCCCCTGTAAATAGGGCTTTCCATTTCTAAACCCAACATGATCTCCTTACTGGAGCAAGGGAAGGAGCCTTGGATGGTGCAAAGAGAGGTGTCACATGGTGAATGTGCAGGTGAGTGACAGATGAATGGGAAGGGAGGTCCATTGTAAGGTGCCCACTCAAGTGGTCATGGGGAAGCTTCCCTGGGCTTCAGATGGCAACTGAAATCTGCTTAGCATGTGCTTCTCTAGAAACTTCACCTTCACCTTGGGTTTTTTCCTTTCTATTTATATCAAATTATATTCCCTAGTCATTTACCTTGAATCTACCTTGCATTCTCTAGTCTGTACCTTGAATCTCAGTTCTTCCCAGTTCCCTTTTCCCCTTTATTGATTTCTGTATTAGTTTCCTATTGCTGCTGTAACAAAATACCACAAATTTGGTGACCTAAAACAATATAAATTTATTGTCTTATAGGTCTGGGAGTCAGAAGTTGAAAATGGTTTTTTGTTTTTTGTTTTTTTTGCTTGGTTTTTTTTTTTTTTTTTTTTTGAGATGGAGTCTTGCTATATAGCCTAGGCTGGTCTCAAACTCCCAAGCCTCCTGACTCAGCCTACTGATTGCTGGGATTACAGGTATGCACCACTGTGCTGGGTGAAAATGAGTCTTACGGAGCTGTAATCAAGGAGTTAGCAGCCTGTGTTTCTTCCTACGGCTGTAGAGGAGAACTTGTTTCATTGACTTTTTATGCTTCACTTAGGGCAGCCCTTTATGTGGATCTCACATGTAGTAGAGGTTAGAGTTTTGTTTCGCAAACAGATCCAAATATCTTTTCATTTTAATGGATGAAAGTATAGTTACATTTTTATATATTTGGGCTTAATTCTGTATGTTGTCTTGTGTTACATTTCAGGTTTTTATATTTTTAAAGAGGCATTTTTATATATCTGTTTTCCTAGCTTTATTTGCCCATGTGAGGCTGTAGTCTTTATAATAATTATGAAGATTTTTCTTTTGTTCTTGTGTTTACCTTTAAAGTTATAGTACTTTTTCTTTAGACAGTATTTATTCTTTCTGTTACTTGATTGCTCAGCTTTTAAAAATATCCTTTGATTCTTATCTGTTACAGATGAGTCATTAAGTAGGTTATTTTATTCCCCACCTGTTCAGCCCTTCTCTTCCTAAATTTTGTTAGTTGTATGCCATTTACATGGTCTGAGGTTTAGCTTAGTTGGTAGAGTACTGCTTTGCACTCTCTGAGGCCCTGGGTTCAATCCCCAGCACTGAAAAAAAAAAATGGGAGGAGGACCTGGCAACCTACTCCCAAAGTAATTCCAAAACAATCAGCCATTGAAAACCCTACGAATAGCAGAGAAGCACTAACATAGTGCCAGCATGGCAGAGTGTCAGGTAGTGTTTTGTTCTGTTGTACACAGGGTCACTATGAGTCAGACATGACTCAATAGCACCTAACAACAAACAACAACATCTTTTTACATTGTCAAGGAATATTACATACTATTCTGTAATGTTTTCCTCAGTCTTTCATTTAGTCTTCATTCGGTAGCTAAATATATTCAGTGCTTCCCACCACCTCTTTAACTGGCATCTCTTGATTTGCTGATTTGTTTTCTCCATTTCTTCAAAAAGGGCCTGAGCACCAATGTTTCCCCAAGTTCTACATTGGTCAGAAGTGGCCATTGTTAAAAACTGGGTATGGTGGCACACTCTACATTTCTACCTGTAATCCCAGCACACAGGAGGCTGAGGTGGGAAGTTCTGTGCAAGTTCAAGGTCAGCCTACTGTGAGTTCCAGGACAGCCTGGGCTAGACAATAATACAATTTAGTGGGACCCTGTCTCAAAAAGTTAAAAAAAATGGGTTGGGGTTCAGCTCAGTGGTACAGCACTTGCAAAGCATGCAAGCACGAGACCTTGGGTTCAACCCATAGTACCACACACAACAAAAAATAAATTAAATAAATAAATAAGGAGTTGGGGTGCAGCCCAGTGACAGAGTGTTCACAAAGTATGCATGAGAACCTGGGTTCAGGCCCCTAGTACTGCAAAAAAAAAAAAATCCTTATAGAAGAGAAATTTTATAATAATTTATATTATTTCCTGTTATTGAACTTTTTTTCCATTTCTCAATTGCATACTCAGTTATGCATATTATTTGTTCAATAAACTGATTCAATTTCTAATATTTATAAATTTTGCTTATATAGCCATAAAGAGAGATTGGTCTGGTACAAGAACTAGTGAAATAAACCAGTGGAACAGTATAGAAATATAGAAAACTTAAGAAAAGTGAATAGATCATTGAAACAGCCATATTTATGTGAGAATTTAGTATTAGAAATAGTATTAGAAAATGAGGCAGATTTTTCTTCTCTTTCTTTCTTTCTTTCCCTTTCTCCTATCCTCTCCTTCCTTCCTTTTGTTTTTTTATTTTTTTTGAGACAGAATCTCACTATATAGCTCAGTCTGGCCTCAAACCTGATCCTGCTGCCTCATCCTCCCAAGTGTTTACATCCTCCCAAGGTTTACAGGCATGCACTACCACGCCAGGCTCAAAGAGAGTTACATATATTATTTGTATAGTACTGGATTTTAGAAAGCCTTTCATGAGATCAAAGACAGACTCTATACTGGAAAGATTGAGAAGCCAGGGTTGGTGGCACATGCCTGTAGTCCCAGTGACTCAAGAGGCTGAGGCATGACAATAATGAGCTCTAGGCCAGAAGCAACCTGTATAAAGTAAAATTATGTAAAAACTTACCTATTAGAAGCTACTTATTTGATTTCTAAGTGGTTAATTTCTTTTTCTTTTTTTTTCTCGGTACTGGGGGTTGAACCCAGGGCCTTGCGCTTGCATGCTTTGCAAGTGCTGGACCACTGAGCTGCGCCCCCAGCCCATATTCCTACTTTTTGAGACAGGGTCTAGCTAAGTTACGCAGACTGCTTCTGGTCTCGAACTTGCAATCCTCCTACCTCTGCCTCCCAAGCTGCTGGGATTACAGGCATGTGCAACCATGTCTGGCTCAGTGATTAATTTATTAAAAAGCTGATTATATCAGTTCTAGAAACTTCTTTTTTTCTTCAGAATTTTCCTTTAAGTTGATGATTTTTGTCCATGTGTTCTTTAAAATAATTTTCTAAGTTCAAAACTAAAATCCTTATTTCCATAAGGATTGTTCTTATCAATCTTATCTGATTGAAAGTGACCCAATATAAATTAACATGTGGTAAAAATTGTACATATATTACTTGTTCTCTCTCTGTGCAGTTACATCTTACATTACTTTGTTTAAATCATCTTTGAAATATTTCATAACATTTTATAGAGGCTTTTCCGTGTTGCTGCAAAGCACACTCCCTTTTCTCTTCCAGTTACTTATGAGTCGGTTGTTATTTTCATTCACTGCCTCTACTTCACATTCTCTTCCACTGTCTTTGTTCTTGTAATCTGGCTTCTGTTCCTGTAGACTGACTAAATCCAGATGCCTTTCTACATTGTCATATTCCTTGCTTACTGAAATGTGTAAAGTTAATTTTGACCCCTATCCTTTTCCTTTTTTCAAAACTCTGATTCCCTTTAATTGACTCCTGTCCCTACTTTTCCTCTTTTCCTTTTTTTTTTTTTTTTTTTTTTTTTTTTTTTTTTTTTTTTTTTTTTTTTTTTTTTTTTTTTTTTTTTTTTTTTTTTTTTTTTTTTTTGTTGTTGTTGTTGTTGTTAAGACAGGATTTTACTGTGTGGCCTCAAAATAATGGTAGTCCTGCCTCAACTCCCAGGTTTCATCCAAGTAATATAATGGTGACTTTTTGTGTCAATACAGTTGTCCCTTGGTATATACAGAATTTTGGACCCATGCAGATAACAAAATCTACAGAAGCTCGAGTCTTTTATATCAAATGGCATAGTATTTGCATGCCACCTACACATATTTTGTTGTATGCTTTAAATCATCTTTAAGTTATCTATAATATCTAATACAGTGAAAATACCAGGTAAATAATTGTTACAACATAATGTTTAGGGAATAATGGGAAGGAAAAAAGTCTATGTATGTTCAATACAAAGTAAACTTTTTTCTCCATATTTTCAGTCCATGGTTGGTTGAATCTGTAGATGTAGTATCTGCAGATAAGAGGGCCAATTATATATCTCTCAGTTTCTCTGTTGCCCACTAGTTCATTGTGTCAGTAGATCCTCCATCTAGCAAGACCTTTTCCTCTTCCAAGTTTATACATCATCCTACTTACTTTGAGGTTCTGATTTAATTCCAAAGTTGATCATACTCTGACTTCTAACTTCCATCTGGTTATAGATTATAACCAGCTAGAAATTATATGTCTCTAATATCTAATATATTATCTAGATATAATTTAACCCCAATGGACTTACCTTTCTTATTTTTTGTCTTGCCATTGGCAACTAACCTCTTTTGTAATCACTATAACAACAACTGGGAGAAGGACCTGGCAAACCCCTCCCAAAAATCAATCTGCCATTGAAAACCCTATGCACAGCAGAGAAGCACTGACAATAGTGTTTCCCCTGTTGTACAGAGGGTCGCTATGAGTCGGATACCGACTTGACGGCACCTAACAACAACAACAACATAACAACAACAATAACATTTAGACATAGATATAATGCTATGTAATCCTACTAGTATGTGGATGCAAGAATTACTTAATGAGTATAAATTGATTTATTTTATGGTAAGTATCACTGAATATCTATGGTGAGCCAGACACTGTTAATTGTGTTATATTATCTCATATTCTCATATCATACTTGGAAGGTAACCTCCTTTTGCTAAATAGAAAACTGAGGCTTAAGGGGTAAGTTAGTCAGTTTTTAAAGGTAGAATAACTGGCTAGCTAGATGCACAGTTAAAATTTAGACCTATTTAAGTGTCAGAACTTTGACCCCAAGCCTGTCTTTTTTCCACCGCACCACATGGATGTCCCTTTGATTCTTTTCCACTTTGTCTGAATCCATAATTTCCCCTTTCTCTTCAATTATTATTATTATTATTAGTTTTCTTGTTTTCTTTCTTTCTTTTTTTTTTTTTTTTGTGTGTGTGTACTGGGTACTGGGGGTTGAACCCAGGGCCTTGCTCTTGCATGCTCTGCAAGTGCTGGACCACTGAGCTGCACCCTCAGCCCATTTTTACTTTTTGAGACGGTCTCGCTAAGTTACACAGACTGCCACTGGTCTCGAACTTGTGATCCTCCTGCCTCTGCCTCCCAAGCTGCTGGGATTATAGGCATGTGCCACCGTGCCTGGCTCCCTTTTCTCCTCAATTATTGATGTAGGGGAATTTGTTTCTGTTTTTTGCTGAATGCCATTATGGTACTATTGACTTCTAAGTATTTACTTCAATCATAGTGCATATGTCTCCCTCACATACAGTACTTATTTCCTATTCTGTACTCTCCTTGGGCATTCCTTTCCCTATAGTATTAATCTGTCAAGATTTTTTGTTTTTGTTTTTTCTTTTGTTGTTGTTGGGTTGGTTGGTTTTTGTTGTTGTTGTTGTTGTTGTTGTTGTTGTTGTTTTTAATAGAGCTCTAGGTATTTCAGCATCCCCCATGTTGGAAAATATCAGTAGTGTTCTCCCACTAGACTTCTTTTACTTGACATTACTTAGAGATTATATAAACCTGCCATTTTTCTGGAATAGAGAGAGACTTATTCTTGGTAAGAGGGAATATGGTTGCCCTGAGTGATGGATACAGGGGTGGAGGTCTGGGACAGTGGGTGAGGGAACAAAAATGGTATATTTCTGAGGAAGGAATGAAGAATAGTATGGATATAACAGAAGACAAGTGAACAAAGCCATCTCAAGCCTGGGTTTAGAGAGGGCCCCATGTAAAAGAGAATCCCAAATTGTGCACAGGAGGAACTGATAAGGACAGGCCTTTCCTTGGGTGGAGGGTGAATTAGAAAGAGGAAAGATACAGAAGTGTTACGTTTCCTTTACTTTTCAATTTTGTGCTGACCTAGTCTTAAAGGGAACTTTTCTTTTCAGCAGATGGGGAAAGACTACATCTAATTAACCCCAGAATGCTAACATACATTTCTAAAATAAAAACTATATCCCAATTTGAAATGGCTCTGTTACTGAAATATGCACTATATTTTAGAAGCCTGATGATAGCCTTGAAAACCAAGCTTATATCCTCTAAGAATTATTTCTTAGCTCAGCTAGTAAGTTTTAACTGTTTTTTCTGACATTTATATTAATAATGTATCTCATATTACCTAATCCTTCATTATGTACAATTTTGAATCATTGGATGAACAAGTTTTATCTCTTCTTAGAGTTTAAAAAGGGGAAAACATTATCTCAGACTTTTTTCCCTCTACTAGGTCCTGTTGTTGTTGTTGTTAGGTGCCGTCAAGTTGGTATCCAACTCATAGTGACCCTCTGTACATCGGGAAACACTATTGTCAGTGCTTCTCTGCTGTGCATAGGGTTTTCAATGGCAGATTGATTTTTGGGAGGGGGTTGCCAGGTCCTTCTCCCAAGCCTACAACTTCTGGTTTTCCCAGGCAGTCTCTTATCCAGGTACTAACCAGGCCCTACCCTGCTTAGCTTCTAAGATCTGATGGGATCGGATGCCACAGGACTATGGCTGCAGGCCTACTAGGTCCTAGACATGTAGTAATAGGTTCTGTTTATTTTATTTTATTTTATTTTATTTTATTTTATTTTATTTTTGTGGTACTTGAGGATTGAACCCAGGGCCTTGCACATACTTTGCAAGTGCTCTACCACTGAGCTGGACCCTAGTCCCTTTTTAAATTTTTTATCTTGAGACAAGGTCTCACTAAGTTACACAGGCTGCCTCTGGCCTCAAGTTTGCGATCCTCCTGCCTCTGCCTCCCAGATTGCTGAGATTACAAGCATGCACCAGCATGGCTGCCTGGTTCTGTATATTTTAATATATTGGCTGTTATTGTGATGTGACATGGAAAAGACTTTCACATTTTCTTCATCTTTTCAAAAAATATTTCTTCCACTTTACCCCAACCAATATCTTCTCCTGAAAGTATCAAGTGTCTACTATGTAGACATCATTTGTTGCTCACTGATGAGAAAACCTTCCCTCAGATTTCTTCTAGACACTCAGAAAAAAAAAATAATTTTTCTTTGGACTCTGATATAATCATAGAATTTGTTGAGCAGCATTAGTGGAAGAAAAAATATTATGGGATATTTATCTGGCAGCATTCATTCCTTCTTCATTATGCTGCCATTGCCCTAGGCACTGGATACATCAATAAGAAGAAAAGAGAATAAACTCCATCCTCACCATCATGGAGTATACAGACATGAATACCAGTGCAGGGTGAACTGGAGGCTTTAAAGCCTAGAGGCAGGGAAACTAATTATGACTCAGTCAGTCATCCTCAATTCATCCTTTTTTTTTCTTTTAAAGAAATTTGAATTTTTAATTTTCATCTCAAACCTGTTTGATAAAAAAGTACATGGCATCAGTACCACAAATTAAAAACAAAGAATGGAATAAAAACAAAAGAAGTATCTATGTAATCGGCAAATTTTCTGATGAGGAATTTTAACTGGTTCACAAGTCTAGTTAGCCCAAGTAAAAAAAGTAAATCCAAGGTATTACAATATTTGGCATTGTAATTCGCTTGAAGCTTTAACCATTGTTACTTTTCTCAACAACTCCTCTAAGAAAATGGCAGTGTTTAGAAATACAAAACAAAACAAAACAAAAGGTTATACCCAGTAGGTGGTGTTCCACATAGTCAATATAATAAGACAGTTCTTTATGAAATTAGGTTAAAATGCAGGATGACTTCAGAATTATCAGCTTTT